>ML834559.1:9688-33228 GCA_009831015.1 Picea engelmannii | reverse complement strand
GAAGCTGGATGATGCGAAGTTGAAGTACTCCACGTACGACAAAGAATTCTATGCCATCATCCAGGCATTGAAGAAGTGGAGGCATTATCTCATACCCAAAGAATTTGTGTTGTACAGTGATAATCATGCACTGCAATTCGTGACTCAGCAGGAGAAGATGAGTCAAAAGCATGCGAAATGGGTGGAGTACATGCAGAATTTCACATTCGTGATCAAACACATTTCGGGGACTACAAACAAGGTGGCGGACGCCTTGAGTAGAAAATGTTTGTTGCTGCAGGAATTCAGGGTCAAAACGCTGGGTTTTGAAAACCTAAAATATATGTATGCAGGTGATGTTGATTTCGGGGAAGCTTATGAAGCAACTGAGAACCCAGTTCTCAGAGATAGGAGCCCGTGGATAGATTTCTTGATACAGGATGGATTGCTATTCAAGGGAAATCAATTGTGCATTCCAGATTGCTCTATGAGAGAGAATTTGGTACGAGAAAAGCACAGCGGTGGACTAGCAGGTCATTTCGGGCATGACAAAACATTCGCCAAGCTGAGCGAATCGTATTTTTGGCCAGGTATGCGTGCAAATGTGAAGAGATCTATTGACCGATGCAGAATTTGTCAACACGCGAAGGGCAGAAAACAAAACACAGGGTTATATCAGTCGTTGCCTATACCCGAAAGGCCGTGGGAGGCAATCAGTATGGAATTTGTGTTGGGGTTGCCGAGAACACAACGAGGAGTTGATTCCATCTTTGTTGTGGCGGACAGATTCTCGAAGATGGCACATTTTATCCCGTGCCATAAGACTAGCGATGCGACACACGTTGCCAATTTGTTCTTTAAAGAGACTGTGCGATTGCATGGATTGTCGAGGAGCATAGTCTCAGATCGGGACACGAAGTTCATAGGCCATTTTTGGAGGACGCTATGGAAGAAGCTGGGGACTGACTTAGCATTCAGTTCTGCTTACCATCCGTAGACAGATGGGCAGAAAGAAGTGGTCAACAGAAGCTTGGGAGATCTGTTGAGAAGCCTAGTGGTGGAGCATCACACCAGTTGGGATCAGATCTTACCACAGGCAGAGTTTACATACAACGATTCTGTGAATCGGAGTATAGGTAAGAGTCCGTTTCAAATTTTATATGGAACACAACCGAGAGGAGTGTCTGAGCTCAGGGAGCCAGAACAGGCTGAGACTAGCAACGCGAGAGCTGAGGAGTTTGCTGAGGCGATGAAAGAACTTCACACGCAGGTGAAGCAGCGGTTGCAAAAATCCAATCAAGAGTATAAGCGCAGAGCTGACCAGAGGAAAAAACAGCTTCAGTTTGAAGTTGGGGACATGGTTCTGGCGCACTTGAGAAAAGAAAGGTTCCCAAGAGGAACGTACAACAAGCTCAAGATGAAGAAAATTGGGCCGTGTAAAATCCTGAGGAAATTCGGGGAAAATGCATATGATCTTGAGTTGCCGAAAGACATCGGGATATCTCCGATTTTCAACATTTCATATTTATACCCCCACAGGGCTGAAGAAGCAGGCACTGGAACTGAGGAACCAGTGGTCCAGTGGCAGAAACAATTACTAGTTGCACAGCAATAGAGGATGGAGTGCATACTGGATAAACGAGCAGGGAAGAAGACAAGGAGAAAGCAGTATTTTGAATACCTGGTGAAATGGAAAGATCACCCAGTGGAGGATGCCAGCTGGGAGACAGAAGCAGTGATTTTGAAACATGGGCAGACTGTACAGGAGCTCATGGGCAGGAGCCCATGAAATATTTTGAACCGAGGAGTATGATGCAGGAGCATCCGCAATTCATCATACGAACCAACGCGAGGAGAAAGAAGAGACAGCTGGACAAGCCAGCAAACCTCAAATTTTGAATTCTACCTTGGTATTGTTGCGCCGCCGTTTTACTAAAGGCATTCAAAGCTGAGCGCACTTGTAATGTAATGTAGATAAGCAATCATTTAATGGTTTTAATGATGTTAGATAGAAATTAGTTGTAGATTAGACAGTTTTTACTTCCAGGAGGGAAAACGAATATAGGCACCCTCCTTGTATAATTGAGATTATTATTCAGCATTAGGACAAAAGCAAGGAGGAACAGAGCAGAGAGCTTGTGAAGAAATTCCATGTATAGATATTGAATTAATAGGAAAAGCTTCGATTCAAATCCATGGATGTGTTTGATCTCTGTGTGTTGTTGATATTATGCCTTTGCATGTTTGCTTCTTTATATGCTTATCTTTTATATGCCGCATATGTGATTGCATATCAGGTTCGTAACCTAAGGGAATGAGGGAATAAGTCCCAATTGATTCATTGTTTGAACCAGGAGATTCTTGCATAGAGTGCAGTCGAATTCCTCTGCATAGAGTGCGTTGAGGGGGTTCAACAGCGAGCTCTTATTCTCGTCGACCAGAGTTGAGTCGGGTTATTTGAACCATGCAGGTGAGTGCAGGTCGAATTGAAGTCTCAGAGGCGTGTCTGAGAGAAGGAGGACTGGACCGTGTTAGCAGGATTGCACAGGTCTAGATGGCTTCAACACTTTGAGAGCTGTTGTAAGTCGAGCACAGGAAGAACGTGAGAAGTCTCTGAAGGAGTTAGAGAGAGACAAAGCTTAGGAGGGGTAGTTCCTTACAAGCATCTCAGGAACAGGCCTGGGAGAGATTGAACCAAGGAAAAGCTTAGAAGTCGGAGGATTCTCAAGAGGAAGAGAATCGACGACGTGTAACTCCAGTGAAGTTTCACGAAATCCCGAGGGTCATCAGATCGTGGAGGAGATGCGTGGAAGAGAACCCGTGAGCACAGGTGTGGAGAATCAAATTCCATCGAACTTCGGGGTTTCGACGTTTGGGGATTGGTAAGGTGAGAGTTCTACACCTCAAGAAATCGCGAGTTGCGATTCCCCGAATCAATATGAGCCGTTGATCGGAGAGGGGACACATGGCGCAGGATCCCTGAGGATCGGGGTTCGGCGTTCGACGTTTCCCGGAGGCAAGAGTTCAACCTCTTTGAAATCGCAACCGGTGATTTCCCGAATCGATCGGAGCCATCGATCATAGCGGGGACACGTGGCACAGGATCCTGAGGAGTCGGGATTCGGGGTTTTGTAAGGACCGTGACCTTGTGCATCAAGAGACGCAAATTCCCGAATCGCGATTTCTCGACAGCACGAGTGGGAGACAGGTGTCAAGGGGTTAGACCTCCCCATGGGATGTTGACAGGTGGCATCGGAGAATCGGAGTTCGGGGTTTTGTGGTGCAAGAGAATTGTGACCGGTGAAATCGCAATCCCGCGATCCCCGATCGCACGAGCGAAGGAGGTGACGTAGCTGAGTGGGACCTCCAGAGCAAGTGGAGAACAGGTGTGATCGAACTTCGGGATTTCGGCGTTCGGTGTTTCGGGGTTTTCGACCACGAAGAAATTTGCATCGCGGATTCGCGATCCGCGAAATCCCGAGGAGGACGTGGCGTGTGGCACAGCGGAAGTTGAAAACTCTAGTGGAGTACAGGTGGCATAGTATCGGGGATTTGAACCTCGGCATTCGGGGATTTTAAATATAGAAGGTTGACATTGCAGAGTGTGATATCCCGATAAGGAAATCTCCGATAAAGGGAAGTGTTGACCCGTTGACCATCGGGGATCGGGGTTTTGCTTTGTATGGGAATGGTGTTCGCGTGAACCGCGAACTCCCGAGTCGCGATATCCCAATTTCCGAAGAGGGAGATTGCCGAAGGATTATTGTGGGTGACTCGTGATTCCCGAGGGGAGTTGGAAGAGCTCAGACTCTTCGGGCCCGTGATTTGAAGAAGGTCCTAGTGGGAGCGGCTGTTCGTTGAGGGGCAGGTTGCGTCAGGTCGTCAAGCGGCTCGCCCTTCCAACAATGCCGCACCCACAACCCTACACCATTGGATGGCCCCGCCAAGGAAGCGATCTCTGTGTCAACCAACAGTGTCGATTGTCGTACGACATCAAGCCCTTCAAAGACGATGTATTATGTGTTGTTGCTCCTCTTGAAGTTTGTCATGTTCTTTTGGGACAACCTTATTTATGGAAACCTCATGATGTATATGAGTCTAGGCCTCGTAGTGTTATTATTACTTTCAACAAAAAATTGTATAGGATACCCGAGGCAGTCCCACCTAGCGCTATTTCCTTGATATCTTCTAAGCAATGCAGGAAGGTCATCTCTCAGATGGGGAAGTTTGTCTTGTTCATGATATTCTCTCAGAATAAGTGAAATATCACAGCCACATCCAGGGTCTCTGCGGTCGACCTCTCCACACAACATAAGCAAGTAGATAAGGTCATGGAAGAATACTCAGATATCTTCTCCTCACCTATAGGGGTACCTTAACACTGCCAGGTCAAGCACCCCATTGATCTAACCCCTGATGCCCCGCTGCCCAATGGGCCAGTCTATCACCGCTCTTTGGTAGAGAATGAGGAGATCAAGTGACAGATCCAAGAACTGCTCCATAAGGGGCACATCCTTCCCAACTCATCACCTTGCAGGAGCCCAATCGTGTTGGTACAGAAGAAAGATGGAACCTGGCAAATCACAGTCAGAAATCGGTACCTGATTCCCTGAATCGACGACCTCCTTGATCAACTCATGGGAGCCAAATACTTCAGTAAGATTGATCTAAAGTCTGGCTACCACCTAGTCCCAATAGAACAGTTAGATGTATGGAAGACTGCCTTCAAGTCAAAGGAAGGTCTTTTTGAATGGATGGTCATGCATTTTGGTTTGACAAATTCTCGAGCCACTTTCATGAGGATGATGGACGATATTCTGCAACCATTCACCAATACTTTTACAGTGGTGTATCTGAATGACATTCTAATTCACAACAAGACTTGGGCCAAACACTTGCAACATATTCGACAGGTTCTGCACACCCTGTGGCAGTACAAGCTATACGCCAACTTGGAAAAATGCTCCTTCGGCATGGACAGTGTCCATTACCTAGACTACATCATTGATCGACATGGCGTACATTTGGATCCAGCCAAGATCCAAGTCATCCGTGACTGGCCAGCCCCAACAACACTCACTAAGCTTTGAAGCTTCTTGGGCCTTGCCAATTTCTACTGTAGGTTCATGTTGGGATTCTCCCATATTGCATGGGCCCTTAGCCAAATAAACAGGGGTGGTGGTAAGGAGGAATTTGCGTGGGGCCAATTGCAAAAACAAGCGTTCGATGATTTGAAGAAGCGCTTGTGCTCAACCCTAGAACTTTCACTACTAGACCTTCAAAATCAATTTGAAATCGAGACAGATGCTTCAAACTATGCTATGGGCATCGTTCTCACTCAGCATGGCCACCCTGTGGCCTATCATAGTGAGACACTGTCAAATATTGTCTGTAAGTACCCTACTTATGACAAAGAAATGTACTCCATTGTACAAGCCTGCCGCCAGTGGATACATTACATTCTTGGGAAGGAGACAGTCATCCACAATGATCATAAGCCACTGCAGTTCATGCAGACACGGGGAAAATCGCAAAATGACCGCCATCAAAAGTGGTCCACATACTTGCAACAATTCCACCTCAACATCAAGTATAAAATAGGAACCACCAATCGCGTCGTTGATTGCCTCAGTAGACCGGCAGTCGTGACACTCACCACGATGATAGACTCTTACGGCCATGAGACATATGGATGGCCCCAACTCTATGAGATAGACCCTGACTTCGCCACCACCTACCAAATGTTGTGTGCAAACGCAGTTGTCGATAATTTGCAAGTTCAGGATGGGTTGTTGTGTCGTCTGGGCCATATTTGTGTTCCATCAAGTGAGTGAGCGAAGATGATCTGGGAAGCCCACTACAGTCAGGTGGTAGGACACTTTGGCATCGAGAAGACAATGGCGATGCTATAGAAACATTTCTACTGGCCGAAACTTCGACAGGAGGTCAACAAGTATATCAGGTCTTGCACTGCCTGCACTATTGCCAAACCGACCACTAAGAAATAGGGCCTGTACACTCCTCTTCCTACTCCTGACAGGCCATGGGAATCCATCTCAATGGACTACATGTCGGGCCTCCCATCCACCAAGTGGGGAAATGACTGTGTTTTTGTGGTTGTTGATCACTTTTCTAAGATGGCGATTCTGGTTGCCTGCAAGAAGAGCATCACAGCAGAGGCCACTGCCAAGATCTTCTTTGAATGCGTCTGGGTACATTTTGGAATCCCACAAACCATTGTCTCAAATCAAGATAGTCAATTTCTCAGCACATTCTAGTCGAGCCTTTGGTCATTGCTACACACCAAGCTCACCAAATCCACGTCCTTCCAACCCCAGACAGATGGCCAAACCGAGGTTGTAAATTGAATGATTGTGCATATCCTTCACATGTATAATTCAAAGCACCCTCACACATGGGATGAGAGCCTTCCCTATGCCCAACATAGCTACAACCGAGCCTTTCATTGCTCAATCGGCCACAACCCCTTTTAGGTGGGGTTGTGATTCCAACCATTGGGTCCCATAGATGTTGCACTTCCCCTTGCGGTCACCTTGACTGAATCATCTCCTGCTCCAACTGAAGCTGAAAAATCCACCCAGTTCATTGAGTGGATCCAACACATCCACCAACAGGTTCAAGATACCCTACAAAAGTCTAATGACAAGTACAAACAATGCCATGATCAACATCGAGTGCCACATAAGTTTCAGGTGGGCGAAAAAGTTTGGTTGCACTTGCAGAAAGAACGCCTTACAGGACCCCATCGAAAGCTTCGACCACTCCGTTAGGGGTCGTACACTATCACCAAGGCCACGGGGGATAATTCTTTTGAGGTCAACATTCCTCCCTTCCTTGGCCTGCACCCATTGTTTAACGTGGATCTCCTTCACCCTTATTTCCCACCATTTTTGGACACCTCAAAAGTAGCAGAACAATTGACACCACCAGAGCTCAACCCTGACTGCATACAATAGGAATCCAATGATCATATTGTGGACAGACAGATCAAGGGCACTTGATAAAAAATGATCCATCTTTATCGAGTCGTCAAAGCAGGGCAACTTCTGCACCAAGGCAAGTGGCTCACCCGGGGCCAAATTCATGAGACATTTCCTCATCTAATGGGGGACCTCAACGCAATGGTAACCATTTCTTCCTAAGGAGGCAGGATTGATCCATATGGATATCAATGGCCACCCACCTTTTCAAACTGGCTCAAAACAGTTTTCTGACAGTTTTGGCAATTTACTATTTTTAGGAATTTTAACTTCTGGGGCCATTTTGAGGGCCTAAATGAAGGTTTTTCAGGATCGAGTTCCTCGAATTTTTTTTAAGACATGATTGAGACCCCAAAATGAATCTCCTCCACGATACCTTTCTAATGGGCTATCACACGCCTAAAACAGAGACCGTATGCAAAAGTTACGACCCCGAGAAGTTGATGTACTAACTTACCCAAACGGGGCCCACATGACTTTTGGCACTTCATCTCCTAGGGTTAGGTTTTTGGATGTATATGGTTTTTGTCATTCTTGTTTATTGTAAAAAGGCCTTCAGAGCCTCATTGTAATCTTCTTCTTGCGAATGCGCGCAGCTGTCACATCTCTTCTGAGAGATAAGCCATCACTATTCCAACAAGCTTGATTCTGTTGCATTTTATAGTTTCAACTTATTTCATTATTGAATAGAAAACCAATTTTACTGTATATCTGTTATTTTGTGTTAAGAACCTGTTAATAATCTGTATTCATTTCATTCTACTCATAAAACTCGGATCAAAATATGACGCACCGAGAGACATGTTTATCTCTATATTTTTCCTAATGTATAATGGATGATTCATGGCGTCACATCACAATAAAATTATCAATCTCTTTCCTTGATGTATGATTCAAGACATCTCGTCACAATAAAATTAATTACATCGATAGGCGTACACCTATTGGAAATTGGCACATTTAATAGCTTTTTAATCCTTAATGTGCTTTCTATGGGGATTAAATATGGATCAAATATTCTTCATCATCACAATAAATGGAGGGTTGTGATTTGAACTATCAACTTCCTCGCTTTTATAAAGGAGTACATTTATGTGTTTACTTTTCTACATTTACTTAATATGATTAAGACATTACTGTGTTAGCTAGTTGATTTCTAGGTTTAGGTGATTAGCAAATATTTCATTTTATTGTGATTAACATAGTAGTGTAGTATGTCGGGCTCCCATTTCAGTGGTGGAATGGCATGTGTTAAAGATGTGGAAATATGAGTTTAGGTTGTGGTATGCAGATCCATCTAATGGCCAGGGCACTTCCTCTACCCATTAGCTAGAAAACTTCACATAGAGCAATTTATTCATTCCACTTGTTGATCCGTCATCATTTGTTACCTATTGATCCATCCATTACGTAGAGAGATAGAAATACATGACGATGCATTGGGACCTGAGAGTTCATTCTCATAATGGAGGGGGGCTTGCAGGTTCTGTTATTGCACAAGTTGTAGGTTGGGAAAATTCCAACCCAACCACCAAATGGTGACAACTAGGAGGGAACCTACCCACTGTCACCTTAGGTAGGTGTTCCCTTCACTTTAGAGGGGAAGTGGTCACCTCAAGGGGGGGATCTCGGTCACTCTAAGTGGGGAATGCGGTGGAAAGWGTAATGTATGAACAAATTCCCCTATAGGTCAGGCTGCTAGATGGAAAAGGGAACTTGKTTATGASTCTTGAGGGTTGTTTGAGGTTGAMAAAGTCTTGARTGACCTGCAAAGAGATAGTRCCTGCCTGAGACACAAGGAAAACCAAGTATACAATGTAATATATCAAGTGGACAAACAAGTTAAGCTTTATGTCCCTAATTGAATAAGTTATTAACAATATATATCAAAAATTAAATGGCATACTAAGCTGTTAGAAAAGTGCTAGAAATCAAGTAAAATATGCAAGATATAAACGAGCTAAACACTAGTGGAACTCAAGATTCAAAGTCCAAGATACTAGAATAAAAGGTAAGGATGTTGTAAACACTTTCTACAACAATATAAATCATTTGTATGGCTGTAACAAACAAGTTATTACAGAAATATATTCAACCATCAAAACTTGCCAAAAATCCACCAAAAGATGCACTATGATTACTAGGTTATATGGGCAAAATCTTAGCAATTTTCAGCGGTTGAGTTAAGAGTTATTTAAGAAAGTTTGATTAGGGTTTCTATAGCCCTAATGGTTGAAAACAAAAGTTTGTAACAACAACAAGCAACACCCATTTAGAGGGGAAACCCTAGTGTCTTAGGGGTGTGCTAGGAAGAAGAAASAAATCCCAGATTGCAAGAGTTTAATATGCCAAAAATTCACGTTTTCCAATGCACTATTTTATTTCTCCAATGAAAAATATTTAGATTAGTGCCTTTAAAATTGGGTGAATGGGGTCTTTAAAGCACAATTTATATCAACAACAACCCTACGAGTGTAAATCCTCTTATTTCCTAGGGTATGCTCACTCATATTCCTCCTAGTGACCCTTGCTGAAGAAAGACTTATAACCTTAACAATAAGATGAAGAAATGATGGACGTTGTATCCAACATACTCCTCTGTAAGGTTTCCACCAACAATAACCAAAATAAGCAAGAAAGAAATAACATGTGCATATTTTTTCCTTACACAATCCAAGAAATGAGATATCAAACCCTAGTTTACTGTGCAAAATTCATCCAAGAGCCATGAGAACAAGACTTTAGGGGGTGTGCATCACTCCTCCTCATCCATTCACCAAAATACATTTGACAAGAGAGAAACACCATAATCACCAAGAGTAGCGAAAATTTCAGTGAAATACTTCTCACAATGGGAGAGTTATGTTATGAAATTAGATCACATGATATTTATTTATACAAAATACTTAAAACATAGTTTGTCAACTTAGAAAGGGTAAAATCTAAGATAAGGGGTCAACAATCCTTATCTTACCCCTTACATCAAATAATAATATTTAATTTTCACTTTAACACAATAGAAAACCTAAAAAAGATATGATGTCACCCCTTTAGGGGACGTAAGAGAATGAAGGTCATTGTGGATCCTTGAGCCTCCTCATCCTATGTTAGGGTCAATCCATGTCTCCTCTGGTAAAAAAAACATGCCAAGTGTCAATGTGCAATAACTCCATTACCACCAAACCCCTCATGCATGACCTGAAAATATAATTGTTTAATTTCGAGAAAGATGAAGCTATCCTAAGTGGAAGAGGTCAAAAGTTTGAATCTCTTGTATCCCCTTGAAGTTGGGTCAGTGATTTATTAGTAGAAATTAATCAATAATTATATTTTTTTCCTATGAGTTTCCCACCCATGTTAAATTCAAAGGAAAAAAATATAATTATTTAATTTTATGTATTTTATTTCTAAAATGCTAAAATTTAATGATATAAAAAGTTTTTATAACTTAAAAAACATACTTTCACCCTGTACCAAACTTAACTCATCCTGCACGTATATTCATATTTGAAAATTCATTTAAATGATTTTTGAAGTACAAAATTACTTTACTCTCATTCTACCTCTTAACTTTTAATAAATAATAAAAGCTAAACATTTATTCTTCAAAAACATTTAATAAATAATAAAAGTTAAACATTTATTCTTCAAAAACATTTAATAAATAATAAAAGCAAAACATTTATTCTTTAAGTTCATCATTAAATTTAGGGCATATAAATTATCTTGAATTTTTTCAAGAATTTATTGGAAAGTTATCTAACGGTAAAGATAGATTGTCAAAGTTTGGCCGATATGTTCGAGTCAGTTCGACCACTAGTGCGGCCTGCCCGCTCAAAAGTTTTACATGATTCCACTACCGTACATTCCTTCCCTAGTCTTGCTTTCACGGTGTCTTCCTGATTTCCATCATATTTATTGTCTACCTTGTCGTATCATCTTAAAAATATCTAAATAAAAACATGTGATTATTATGGTTGCAAACGCTATGAATAACCTCTCATTTGGCATCACTGATTTTCAAGCTAAAGACAAGATTAGGTAGGACGGCGAGAAGAAAAAGGAGGGATGGTTTGGACAAATATTTGAGGAAAAACTTAAATATTGAAATGATAGGTTCTTTGTTTAGAGAACGTGAAGTGATAGGTTCTTTGTTTATAATATTGAAATGTTAAATTCTTTTAACATTGTGTACGTTTGTAGGCTTTTGATAATAAACTTGGAATTCGGCAAACCAAAAATCATATTGATTAATATGTTGTTAAATCCATTCAGAAATCATAAATATTGTTTAAATCATATTGGAGTGGGTTAATTTGGTAGTAATTTTTTTTATTGAGTTACTTTTCTTTGCTTTGTTTTTAAATTTATTGTTAATCCTGAATTTTGATTGATTTTTGGAACATATCGATTGGTTTAAAATGCATGGAACATTAATCCATGTACTATCCTTGAAAACTTACCCGAATTCAAATCCATTTTACTTCGAAGACAAGATTTCTCCCTAATTACTCCAATCATATTTTGAATTTATGAAGTTGTAATTGATTCCACACTGTAGGACTCGTACAAAATAATCGTATCCGATTTAGTTATTGATTAGCTCGCTGGGGCAACTGAACCAGAGGTGCCGCTTTCAGGGATGGCGTGTCCTTCACTCTTCGCATTATTCATCACATGTTTAAATTATAAAGATATTCCAAAACCCTAGAAAAGTTTTCTTCGCCTTTCCCCGAAGCTTCGCGTGACTTCGAAAGAGTAGAGAGGTCTTTATTTTTCATTTCCAGGTGCAGAATTCATGGCAACCACTTTGATAAACTTGGGTAAATTTGATGGTAGAAGGCGTTGTTGCAGCCATGGATTGCCTCGGTGTTGAGAGCGAGAAGGAGAAGGAAATGGGTGAGTTAATGAAGAGTGGATCCATCTCGAAGGGAATGTAGTTGTTACTGCAAGTGCTGCAGAAGCTAAGTATAACAATAACAGTTGTGTTAATAAGAATCCTGTGAGGTTTGATGGTTCGTTGAGAATGGCGTCGGCGTTTGAAGAACATTAAGAATGGCGTTTGATGGTTCGTTCTGAAAAGGGGACCTTCACTTTCCAATTAAGAATGGCGTCGGCGTTTGAAGAACATTGTAACCAGGAAAAGGGATTACCTTCTTGGATTAAGACTGTTAATGGAGGTGCTAAGCGGGCAGCTGCAGATTTTATACCTCGGCTGGATCTCTCCTCTGTTGGAAGCTGTTTTAATTCCATTAATTTATTCCCCAACCAGTCCGGTTTTGGATCCCCAATAGCAGTCCTTCCGGGATCCGAGCAAAGGACGTCGTCAGATGATCATCAGGATGGTTGTTCTGGGTTTGTGACGAGTTTCAGGTGTGCAATTGTAATGGGTAAAATTATTAGTTGTGTTTTTACCTTCAGCTAATTCATGTGGTCAGGTAAGCCCGTGAGGTTAATGGTAATTTCGTTTATTTTAAAATCCAGGCATACTGCATCCACGATTCCGAGCAAGCAATCCTGTGCGCAATTGACCATTTTCTACGGTGGAGTGGTGAACGTGTATGATGATATTCCTGCAGATCAGGTATGGCTATGGGGTTTCACAAGGTTATGGGGTATAGAAAGACTTTAGATATTGGCGGGACTTACTTTAGAATATGATTTCATCTGTTTGCTTAACCAGGCCCAAGCCATATTGTTAATCGCCAGCAGTGAAAACTATTCCGGTTATCCACATACTAAAGTTCAAAACAGCACTTGTAGATCGCAGACTGAGCTGAAAACGTCTCTTCCTGTCATGAAGTTATCGGAGGAATCAGGGATCCATCACCAACCTGCTAGTTGCAAGGTGCACATAGGTACGACTAAGGCGACCAATTATGGGAGACCATGTCTAAATTATATAATCTAGAAAACTGTGTAGATAAATTTAAGGAATGTTCTGCCATGATTGTATTAATGTTAAATTTGTGCACATAAATTAGTATTATCTGTTTAAGCTGACCCCATACAGACACATATATATGAATGAGAAAATCAGTATGTTTAATCTGAAACATTGGAATCCAATCGGATACATACCCACATAGAACTAATTAGTAATAACAACCTATTAATCTAACCCTTTAAACTAAAATACAAATTCCTTAATACAAATATTACTGGTTACTTATAGAAATATTACTGACTCCTCATCATGTCCTTTTGCTAACGGCGTCTTGATCATATCTTCCAATAGGGAGGAAGCATTCTCTGCAACGTTTTCTGAAAAAGAGAAAGGAGAGGTACCATAATTACTTCGTATGTGCATTCCGTTCTCTTTGCCATTGAAACTCACGACTCAAAACTAAAAATAAAAGTACCGTCTTCTGTTGTGCAGGGTTATTGCGAACGCAAAGTCTCCATATACTGCAGCCAATACTCCAAAAGGACTGCGCTCGAATTCTCTTCCAGAATACCATCCTCCGCCATGAAAACCTCTGGGATATTTTTCAAAACAGCAATTTATTACGCAATTTGATATACAATCCCCGAGTATATTCTCACTATTCAGTGCTATATATAGCCGATAATATAGTTGGCCCATTAATATGTATGGCTGAGTACATATTAATATATATAGTTGGCCCATTGCTTTATATAGCCGATAATATAGTTGGCCCATTAATATGTATGGCTGATACAGTGAACCGATAAATAAAATATATATACGTGTAGTATTTTATATATATATATATATATGTGTATATTTTTTTTATAAGAGTGGGGTAACTCGGGAACAATCTTTACTCTCAAGTTTTAATTTTTAGTCAAGTTTTTTAACAGTTAGCTTTTAAATTTTAGGTTAAATCTAAAATTCTGATAAATTTTTTGAGCATTTGAATTGGTTTAAAATGAGTCAAACTTTAAAATTCTGAAATGCATGTAAGTTGATTCATGCAAAACTTAAACTACACCTGAAAATTTGACCAAATTCAAATCCATTTTTTTTTTACTGAAAAGCTGAACTATGTAGAGAAGATTACTGCAAGTTAACCTAATCCTTTATATATATATATATATATATATATATATGTTAAAGAAATTTTGAACCCACAAATAAAATTAATATACTTGTATTTTGGATGATTCATGACATGACGTTACGAATCCTGGCCCTGCACGTTACGTTTATTTTAAAAGTTGATGATGTGATAGAAGATAACTTTGCAATTCACTTGTTTCGGTGTTTGATTTTACATAGAGATTTATATTTAAGAGCGGCTTCGAAACCACTTTCGACTAAACGAATTTATTCTTTTATAACACATTTTACATATTGACCTCAGAGGAAAACTAAAATTAAATCTCAGAAAGAAAATTTCAAACCTAGAAAATAATGTTGGATTGAAAGTTTGCTGGCTATTTAAACAAAAATCATGAAAAAAAGATAGATTTATGATGGTTGTTGAGATGACATTGAAGATCCTTCCACTACAAATTTAGGATCCAACCATATGTTGATTTTAAAGAGTTGAAGTGCCTTGTTTTCCTTAGCAAAACTCTCAAAGAATAGTTTTTCAAACATTATATCTACACAAATTACATTTTCTTGTTGGAAATAGTAATTACAAGTCGGTGAGTTTTATGTCTCCATTGATTTGTTTATCATTCAAAACGTTTGCAAATACAAAGTCGCATGTTTATGCAAGATCATTTTTTATGAATTGATAAGTAGGGGAGTTAATTAATGGAGCCGATATTTATCTTTCTCGAGTAGAGTTAAGTAGATCAAGAGTCAGTCCAATTTATTGTCATATTTATAGGAAGTCTCAGTTTTGTCTTTATATGTTTGAGTTTGTAAGTTAGTCGATATACACAGAAGAGAGAGAGCGATAGACATAGAACAGAGAAGTAGCAACAACAACTAAAGGTAGTCGAAGAAGTTTGAGAGCACAAGCTATGTGTGCGTGGTTGAAAGTTGCAAAGTCTACAAAGTCATCGAAGTTAAAGCTCGTCATAGTTTGTATTTTTTATTAGTGCGCAAGGCCGAAGTTTAATAGATATCAAGTATTTTGTGTGTTATCAAATTTATGTGTAACTTTGAGCTTCAGTTGTGTTTATGAGTTTATTGTGTTAAGGGGAAAATCAGTTTGTTTCTGCATCTATAAATCGTTTCATTAAAGTGTTTATCACAACGCACAACATATTGAGTAGTTTGGCCACTATGTGGTAAGTCTTGAATATTCAACAATGAAGTTTGTGGCGCACAGTATTTTTTCGTTGCACTGCACACAACTTCTTTGCGTGTTGTAGATCCGAGATCTGGTATCAGAGCACTAACTATGTCATAAGGTGAAGATATCGCTTCTACTTCAAATCCGCAACCTCCCACTTTCACACACAAGAATTATGAGTTATGGTCCTTGACCATCAAGGCATTGTTCCGAGGTCAAGTTGTATGGGACATAGTCAACAATGGCTATGTGGAACCAACAGATCATGAAGAATATAATGCACTCACACAAGATGAGAAGGATGTTTTGAAATATCAAGGAAGAAGGATGGAAAAAGTCATGTTTTACATACATCAATCCATGCATGAGAGCATACTCCCAAGAGTTGCATCAACAAATCAAGCCAAGGAGGAATGAGACATATTACAAACCTCTTATCAAGGTATGGACAAAGTTAAGACCTCAAAACTACAAATTCTTATAAGACATTATGAAACTTTGTTAGTGAAAGATTTAGATACAATAGATTCATTTTATACCCATGTTATTGGATTGATAAATCAGATTAAGTCTCATGGTGAAACCATAGAAGACAAAAGAGTTGTTGAGAAAGTACTTAGGAGTGTTCCTCCTTAAACAAGAAAGAAAAGAGCTAAGTCGATTTAGGATGAACTACAAGCTTCCCTCATTAATCATGAACACATATTGAATAGGTCAAATATGTCATTAGAGAATGCATTTTCTGTGTAGTCATCTATAAGTCGTGGAAGAGGAAGGGGGGGAGATAACTCTACAGGTAGAGGAAGACGTTATGCTAGAGGTGGACGCAGTAGCAGTCCTGGAAATACTGATGGAAGGGGTCAAAAACGAAATACAAGTCAACCAAGTGGTAAGAGAATAGACAAATCAAAGATTCATTGTGGTTATTGTAAAAAGTATGGACATTATGCATATGAGTGTAGGAAGAGACAATGTAACCAAAATAAACAAGGACATGATCAGTTAAACAACACAAATAACCAAACCAATCCTATGTTTATGGCACACGTTGAAGCAATACCTATAGTATCACTAGTTGAATGTAATGTTGCTCAAACAAGTCCCCGTGACACATGGTATTTAGATTTAGGCTATAGTAACCACATTGCAGGAAGCATATAATTGTTTTCTAATTTGGCTAAGTCAGTTCAAACCAAGGTTACACTTGGAACAGACATCCAAGCAATGTAAACACTTTAACCAAACAAAGAGAACAAAGGGTTGTGTATGATGTATATTATGTTTATGGTATAAAGCATAATCTAATGAGAACATGACAACTATTACAAAAAGGAATTAGAATCTACAAGGAAGAAAATAATTGTGTGAATATGGATAGATATCCAAGCAATCAGCTTATTGCAAGAATCCAGATGACAAACAACATAATGTTTTGCTTGACATTAAATCTAGCCAAGAAGTGGAATACAACGCTATCTTTTGGTAAAGAAAAAGATGCGCAGTGAGACACTACATTTACATTAGAAATTTTCGCATAGTTCCAATGAAGAAAATGGTGCACGTATCAAGAAATGTGAAAGTGGCACAGAGATACAAGCAACATTTCAATCTAAAGTGTGGGATGATTCCTAGCTATCGTATTCCATATTTGGACATTTGAACTTTGGAGGTATGAAGTTGCTACACACAAAGGATATGGTAAAAGGTTTTCCATTGATTGAAAAACCAGAAAGAATATGTGAAGGTTGTATTTTGGAAAACATCACAAAGAATCATTTCCAGTTGGAAAGTCTTACAGAACCAAAGATCCACTGGAAATTGTACATTCATATATTTTTGGACCAATGCAAACACCATCTATAGGAGGAAGTACTTATTTTCTGACATTTATTCATAATTTTTTAAGAAAGACATGGATTTATTTCCTAAAACACAAATATGGTGCATTGGGTTGTTTTCAATAGTTTAAATCGGTTGTGGGAAAGGAGAGTGGTTATTACATCAAGTTTCTAAGAATTGATAGAGGAGGAGAATACATCTCAAGAGAATTTTAGAATTTTTGTAAATTTCATGGCATCTACAAGAAATTTACCACACGGTATACACCACAGCAGAATGGTGTCGTAAAAAGAAATAACAGAACCATCATGGAAATGGTGCGCAGTATGTTGGCAGCCAAACATTTTTCAAATTAGTATTGGAATGAGGCAATAGAAACTACAATATACATCATGAACATATGTCCTACAAAGAGTGTGAAGAACAGAGTTCCTCAAGAAGACTAGACAGGTATGAAGCATAATGTGGCGCACTTAAAAGTTTTTGGTTTTGTTGCATACACAGATGTTCTAGATGAGTTGAGAAAGAAGATGGACAACAAAGGATATAAATGTATATTTGTTGGGTATTCTGAAGAAAGAATATGATACAAATTGTATGACCCTATCGCAAGGAAATTCATAATCAATTGTGATGTTCCATTTGTGGAGAATGAAGCATGGAATGGAAGTAGAGAAAACACAGTCACGATCATTGAACATGATGACCCAGAAGAAGAAGAAATGGTAAAACATCATGTACAAGTTAGTGTGCAGTCCCTTCTACACTTAGCACTGCGACACAAATCACAATGCATAATACTCCTGTAATATCAATAGGTGTGTGGTCCACAACAAGAGCACAACAAACTCCAATAAGCATTCCAAGTAGTTCTACATCCCCAGATCCAACATTAGCAAGTTTTTTACCAAGGAAGACAAGAAATATGTGCAACAACTATAACGATGACACAACAAATTCGTTTTCAGTTTTTGCTCTATTTTCACAAATAGATGATCCATTGACATTTGAAGAAGTTGTCAAAGATGATGTATGGGCTCAATCCATGGATGAAGAAATCAAATTCATAGAGAACAATCAGACATGGAAATTGGTAGATGTATCTGAAGAAAAGGATGTGATAAGTGTGAAGTGGATTTATAAAACCAAGCAAGATGCAGAAGGAAATTTGCAGAAGCACAAAGCAAGATTAGTTGCAAGAGGTTTTACACGACAGCCTAGAATTTGTCTAATTATCTTCCTAATTTAGAGGTTTGTTCCAACNTTTCCTCCTCACATCTATCACCAAGGGGGTCGATGGGGGGGCCGCGTGAGGCAAAAACAATTTTTGTAGCCCCCTCCCTATCGGGGAATTCAGGGGCAGCACCTTCAAAGAGAAATATTGGGAAACATTGTCTTGTAAAATATTGTTATATCATAATCAAGCTAGACCGTTCATTATAAGGTCGCAGATCTAACGATAGAAGTTATTTTTAGGGATTTTTTCTCTAGAAGGAAACCCTCTTTTTATGAGGGAATTGTATTGTGGTTGTTTATTATTGTGAATATTGTATTTCGAGAGAGGAGACCGTGAGAAAAAGAATAAGAAGTTACAACGAGTGTGTTGTAGGTGGTATCCCTTCATTTTGTTGGATAATAATAATGAAAGACCTGTAAATTTCTCTGGTGGACATAGCCACACTGGGTGAACCTCGTATATCTGTGTCTCTATTGTATTGTGTATCATCCATGTTTTACTTCCGCATTTGTTTTATTTATTTCTCCATGATCATGTTTTTCTAAAATAATTGATTTCAATGAAACTTTTTCACCAGTTGCGCACATCGACACAGTCAGAACTTTGATAGCCATCTTCGCGCAAAACAAGTGGTCAGTTTATTAAATGGATGCAAAGTCAACATTTTTAAATGGACACTTAGAAGAAGAAGTTTATGTGGAACAAACACAAAGCTATGAGGTTCCAGGACAAGAAAATAAAGTGTACATATTGAAGTAGGCATTGCATGGGTTAAAACAATCTCCCAGAGCTTGGTATAGTCACAGATAGATTCCTATCTTACATAGAATGGATTTCAGAAAAGTGAAATTGAGCCAATATTGCACATCAAAGCAAATCAGCAAGGCAACATGTTAATTTTTTTCTTATATGTAGATGATTTAATATTTACAGGTGATTTTGGCATAGAAGAATTTAAGTCAGTCATGAAGGATGAATTTGAAATGACTGATTTAGGGCGTATGAGATATTTTTTGGGAATAGAATTTTACCAATCCAAAATTGGTATATTTATCTCACAATCTAAGTATTGCACATGAAATTTTGAAAATATTCAATATGGTAAATTTCAAAGCATCCCCAACACCTGTCATAATAGGATTAAAGTTAAGCAAGGAAGACGAACGGTCCAAAGTGGATCTCAGAATTTTTAAAAGACTCGTAGGTAGTCTTATGTATCTAATAGCAACAAGACTTACTATAATGTATGGAGTGGGCCTAATTTCAAGGTTCATGTAAACTCCAAAAGAATCACATTGGAAGGAATGAAAGAGGATACTGAGATATGTGAATGGAACAAAATATTTTGGTATTAAGTATTCTACTTCAGAAGATTTCAAACTTATTGGATACGATAGTATAGATGACAAAAAAAGTACCTCTAGGTACACATTTAATTTTGGAACAGGTATAGTATCATGGGAATCAAGGGAGCATTCCATAGTGACTCTTTATTCAGTAGAAACATAGTACGTTGTAGCTACAAGCACAACTTGTTAAGCAATTTGGATGAGAAGAATGTTAAAATATTTGTTGTAGGAACAACAAGAACCATGAACAATATTTTGTCACAACAATTCAACCATCATGTTATCAAAGAATCGTGTGTTTCACAAGAAAACCAAGCATATTGATACAAGGTATCATTTTATCACAGAATTAGTGAATAACAAAGAGATCTGTTTAGAATTTTGCAGGTCAAAAGAACAAGTTACAGGTATTTTTACAAAGGCTTTAGCAATAGATGCATTTCATCATCTGTGTTGTAGTTCGAGAGTCTACGCAGTAACAGGATGAGTGACAGTAAATGTTAATTCAAATTTTTGATGTAAAATTTTGTAATCCCACCTATTTATAATTAAGGGATAGTGTTGGAAATAGTAATTAAAAGTTGGTGATCTTTACATCTCTGCCAATTTGTCTGTCAGTTAGTCAGTTTGCAAATACAAAGTTGCATGTTTATGCAAGATCATTTTTTTATTATTCGATAAACACACGAGTTAACTAATGGAGCCAATATTTATCTTTCTCGAGTCTAGTTAAGTAGATGAAGAGTCATTCGAATTTATTGTCGTCTTTAATGTTGAGTCAGTCTTACTTATATAGGAAATCTCAATTTCATCTTTATATGTCTAAGTCTTTAAGTTAGTCAACATACACATAAGAGAGAGAGAAAGAGAGCGATAGACATAGAGCAGAGAAGCATCAACAACAAAAGCCGAAGGTAGTCGAATAAATCTGAGAGCACAAGCTCTATGTGTGTGGTTGAAAGTTGGATAAGTCTCTGAAGTCATTAGAGTTGAAGCTCGTCATAGTTTGTATTTTGGTATTTTGTATTACCATGCAACACCGAAGTTTAATAGATATCAAGTATTTTGTGTGTTATCAAATTCATGTGTAACTTTAATCTTCTGTTGTGTTTATGAGTTTATTGTGTTAAGGAGTAACATAGTTTGTTTCTGCACCTATAAATCGTTTCATTAAAGTGTTTATCACAACGTGCAATATATTGAGCAGTGTGGCCAATGCTCGGTAAATCCTAAATATTCAACAATGAAGTTTGTGGCGCACAATATTTTTTCACTGTGTTGGGCATAGTTTCCCGTATAGTTTCCCTACTCAGTGTAGATCCAATATTTTTTACATTGCTATATAGCTTGGCCCCTTGAAATCTGTCCAGAGTCGGAATTTACACACACAAATCTGATAGATGATTCTTACATAGGAGTAATCCCTTTCTTCTTATATTAGAAACTAGATGTTACAGTGGTATATTATAAATGAAAAGCATCAATTAGACATAAATTTTGAAAACGTGACATGAATTCTTTGGGCCAAAAGATGCATTTTTTCCACCTTCAGTTTTATGTTGCTAGCAGATAGAGGGTTGTGTGAGATCGAGTAAGGAGATGAAGAGTCTCAATTACGTCTAAGGCAACACCTCCCAGGGAGGCCTCAAAGAATCATTGTGTCTATGTTCATGGTCAAATCAAAGATGGAATATTGTTAAGAAAAAACAAAATAGTTGGAAGACATTATTGGATACAGAATGGAGTAACTTCATTCGTTGATGAATTTAATTTTTTTCATTAGTATTTAATTTTAAATTTGGAGGGTTTTTGTTTGGAATTATAGTTACATTGGAATTTCGTTATAAAATCTTCTCTTTAAAATAATTTAAGCGATTTACAATTTCTAAATTTTAGAGATAAGACTAATCCATAAATAATAAGATCATCCAGAAAAGCAAATTTATCCATGAATTATTTTTAAATTTGGAGGGCTTTTGTTTGGAATTATAGTTACATTGGAATTTTGCTATAAAATTTCTTTAAAAGATTTTAAGCCATTTGCAATTTCTAGATTTCAGAGGAAAAACTAATTGAGAAACAATAAGATCATCCACAAAAGAAAATTTATCCACGAATTAATGGACTCTTGTTCTAATAAGAGTGGATTGAACAAGTCAACTTGCATTCCCATGTGAAAATAACGTTCATTCTAATGAAGATTGTGCTTAATTAATAAGATTAAGATTCATATTACTAAGTGATTAGCAGTTGTTTAGATTTTTTTTTAACTCACAATTAGTCTAGATTGATTTTAATTCAAGATCTATCTAAAGAGATTAAATATCTAGAGGTGAAAATATTTTTTAGAGTACACAACTTGAATAAAATTTAAAGGTTTAAACTTCAAAAGATTTGATCCTTCTTTAAATTAAATAAATTTAAAGTTAAAAAAAATCTAAACTAATTTTAAATTAATCATTATTAATTATAAAATATTTATTTAAAAACAAATTATTTTTTAATATTATACAATAAAATTATTTTTATATTAAAATAAAAATATAATAATAATATTTTAATATTAATATAAAATAATCATATAGTAAAAAAAATATAACATAAATTAAAAAATATATTAAATAAATATAATTATAATACAAAGTGTTTATACTTTCTATATAATTTATGTTAGAAATCGGAGTATAGTAGAAGATAGCTTAATTTCCAAGCATGAACTTGACTTTGAGAAAAGGAGGTGGTGATATTGTGTAAAGTTTTAATAATATAATAATATAGCATATTTTTATTATTTTATAAATTATTGAATTAAATTGAAAATGATATATATATATTTTTATTAAGATTAGTGGAATTAACAATTAGTTGCACACAATGACACACAAGATAAGTACATTGAATTACTCAATGAACTCCCATTAGGCTAAATTAAAAATCAAATCATATTATTTAAGTATTGTGTATTTAATTTTGTAATGAATTTTTTTTTTAAATGTGGTGATATAAAAAAAATTATGATTTTTTTTATTAAAAATATATTATATAATAATTAAGTCTTTAATTTTAATTTTAACTTTTAATAAATTAGTGTAAATTCATTTTAACTTAGAATTGGAATATCTATATATATAAGGTGGGAATTGCAATATTTTATATATAACTATTATTTAGATTTTTTTTTTTATAAATATTTTTTTTTAAATGTTAAATGTCAAGTTCATGTTAAATACTCAATGAATTACACATCTCCTTTATATAGTTTATTGGATGTAGAAAGTTCCTCTTCATGAAATAATAAAAAGTACATATAAAATATTTAAAGTTAACATAAAATTTATATCATATAGATTTATTAAAGAAATTATTGGGCCTAAATTATTAGACATTCAAATACAATACAATTGAAAGTAAAAATATGTTATTAAAGACATATGAGGAAGATGTGTAATTCCTTACAAGCTTAAAAAATAACTATTCATAAAAAAAATATTTAATAACCACCTTAAGTAAAATAAATCTTTGGATGTTGTCGACATGTGACATTTTAAAAACATTAATAACAAAAAAATATTTCAATGGTGCCATAAATAATTATTTCAATGTCCACTTTATGTAAAATATTTCATATTGACTTTAAAATATTATGGTTAAAACATATAGATATATATTATGGTTAAAACACACACATACACACACACACATATATATATAAAGAACAAGTGGAGATCCATTATAATTTTGGATCGATCATACATAGAGATGTATCAAATCCATAGAGTTGTATATATGGGGTTTGATTCATCTTTGTACATGATAGATATGGTGTTAAGATGAATTTACAGTGGAATGCAAATATTGATTTAAAAAGAATTCAATGTCGGCCATAAATAAAATATTTCAATGTCAAGGTTAAGTAAAA
>ML834558.1:68518-80371 GCA_009831015.1 Picea engelmannii | reverse complement strand
ATAAATTAAAAAAAAAAAAAAAAACAATTAATGTATAATACCCTTAAAGATCTATAATAACTAATTACTTACCATGGGACGATATTCATTGCCCCCTTCAATGTACCCAATCTCCCTACAATCTTTTTCAACTATTTTAAAAGGTAGTCTTCTTCCATTAAAACCCCTACATTCACAACAAGGGCAATAACATTTCCCATCACCATGAATCACCATGTGCCACTTTAATATAACAAACTCTCTTTTCTCGTCTGGAGTTGACATTGTAATTACCTATTACAACAAATCCATTGAAACATTATAAGTACAATATAAAAATCTATTCAAATAATTTGGTATATATTTAGATATTTGTAATGAAAATTATATAGCATGTTCAGAAAAATAAGGGACAAAGCATGAAACCTAAAAGCATGAAACATTAATAAGAGGAGGTGGATCTATTATCACCCAAAATCACACTATATAATATTAAGTCCCTAATAAAAATTAGGGTAGCTTCAGGGATACACAAGAGTATTGATGCCCAATATCAACAAAAAAGCCACTGCTCTTCACTTCTAGTTGGTTCTTTTCCAACTCAAGGAGGAAACCCTAAATGTAAATTTACTAAGACAAGGATACTTAGATATTCCAGAAGTTCCATGAAATATAAGAACATAATTAGAGTGATTGAATCTAAATAGAGTGATTGTAGTTGAATCAATAATCTTTTTACTCTATCAAAAGTGGATAAACCATAAAATCTTTCTAACGAGTTAAAATAAACTATAAAATATGATGAAAATGACAAAGAAAATAAACCATAAAATAGTTCAATAGCACCAAACTACTAAATCACACAGAATTTTTTTAAGTACTGACCTTCAAAATCTCAGCTCTGTAGAGTCTGATCAATTCAATGTTTCTCTTCTTGAAAGAGAATTGAAATCAATATTTCATAAAAAACCAGAACACCATTGCATCAGAACACCCGAATGATTTTCGCAACTGTAGAAAATGATTGTTGCAACTATAGAAAATTTGCCGTGACTGAGATATATATAGGATTGATTTGTTGTAAATGACCGTTTGATTCTCACACGTGCCATATTTGGTCGCTATATCGAATAACTAGTGGTTGGTCGCTCTACCAACTAACTTTCTTTGTTATAACGACCAACGTGGAAGGTTGGTCGCTAGAGCAAACAACAATTGGACCCCGAAAAAAAAGAAGCATATTTAGTCCAAAAAAAGAAAAAAAAATACGACGAAGTTTTAAACCGTCGTAATATTTCATCGTAATTTGTGCCCAATGTAGTAGTGTAGGACCATCAAGCAAACCACACCACATGGGAGGACCATCAGGTCAATCACAGCATGTAGGAGCCTACTCAATAACAATACATGGGTGGACAACTGGGACAACCACCTTACATAGGTGGACAACCCAAGCAACCATCATACATCGGAGGACCATCTAGCTTTTCCATCTCCCCACAACCTAGATACGGTCCTACTAGTGTTCCCACACAATATGGCTATCACCAGTACCCATAGAATAATCGATAACTTCCATTCTTGGCTACGTTAGATCTGTCAGATTTGTCGCTTTTAACATCCCATTCAACATGCCCCATTTTGGCCTGCCATCCATGCCAAATTACCGTCCGACATCCCAAAATTTGATGGAAAACCTTGTGAAGATCATAACAATCATGTTATGACTTTCCATTTATGGTGTTATTCCAACTCTTTGATGGATAATTCTATTCGTCTTAGACTTTTTTAGAGAACACTTACAGGTGCAAAAATGAAATGGTATATTGAGCTGCCACGTAAATACTTTGTCGACTTTAATTCTCTTTCCATGGATTTCCTGATGCATTTTCAGTTTCCTATATGGTACGAGACTGATACAAAAATTTTGACCTCACTTCGACAATCCTCTTCCACCCACATATCCGATCATATTCATGAGTGGAGGCGGTGAAGACGGTTGATCAAGGCTCCAATTCCAGACCAAATCCTTGCGGATTGGTTTACAAAATCGCTCTTTCCACCCATTGCACATGATGTTGCTATGGGAAATGTTGTTATTGAGGAGTAGGCTATCAACCGAGTGAAATATTTTGACTTTTTCTATTCCTAGTCCATCACACTTTACAATCTAATCCTTCACACTCCTCATCTGTCGAACGATCCGTCAAAACTTTCCCTGGAACCAGGTTCTGTTTTGGACACCAAAAATACTTTTGATCTTGCTCAAATATCTGAGGTGAATGCAGTGCAATACACTTCATATTAGCAACCTATAGGTAAGAAGAAAAACAAGGGTAAATCTAAGAAATCTTCTAACGAGCAGGATAATCCTAAGACTGTTGATACTCAACTGAATATGAAGGATAAGTCTCCTTGCATTATTTGTGAGGAAGACCACTACATGAAAGAATTCCCTCATCGTGAGGCTGTCACTAAATTTTTGAAGGGTACCTCCCAACCGGTTCAACAACAACATCTAGTTGCACAAAACCCTGCCCCTCCACAGGGAGGAAATGCAGGTCATTCCCACCACGGGGATGTTTCCACGAGCGCCTTTGAGGTGTACATGTTTAATACAGTTAATGTCACGACTCTAGAAAATACTTATGACACTCCTCTAGGTGATTAGGGTAAATGAAAGGTTGTCGATCATCCCTCCCCATCCACTCCTTTTTCATCTTCCAATCCTCTTCAGATTGAGAATCCAATTTCTGACACAGTTTTACGCCTGCCCAAGAGCATAATTCAAAAAGAGACATTTAATCCAAATGCTTGCGCTTCCCAAAACTACAACATCATTGAAGATTTGGCACAAGCGCCTTGTGCTATGCCTACCCTTGAATTTCTATAGAATTGTCCAAGTCAACGTAGAACCTTGTTGTTAGCCATTGGAGCTATGGATCTAGAGGAATCAAACTTGATTACGTTTAATCTGGACTATTTTAATGAGAGGCTCTCCCACCACTTAGCATTCCAAATTCAAATTTTGGTTGGTGAAAGAACATCCATCGTACTGTTTTGGATGAGGGAGCCTCCACCTGTGTCATGTATTTGTCATGTTGGAGAGCCTTTGGTTCTCCTAAACTTAGCTAGTCTCCTACCACCTTGAAAGCATTTGATGTACGTGGTTTCCAACCTCACGGACTCTTGCAATATTTCATTGTGATGTTGACGGGTAAAACCGTTTCGGTCGATATCAAAGTGGTTGACGCGCCCCTAGATTATAATTTTTTACTTGGTCGTAGTTGGTTCTATGTGAACCTGGCCTTATCGATGGGCCACTCTGCATCAAATAATTCCTCGCCCTTCTTAGGTCGGGCAAGCCACCCGTCCTCGCCTCGTGGCCTTATCCTTAAGATGCTCCTCCTTCTTTTCTAGGGGAGTATGCCAATATGATCTTAATGAGGTGAGACACTTTGCATCTAACATTCGTTGGGCCTCTGCCTGTGGGAGCCAGCATCCCCGGGCCTTACCTGACAGAGCAGAGACGACACCAGGTTAGAGGCTGACACCCAGGTTGGAATGGTTCTGGTCGATCAAGGAAGGGGTAATTACTACAATGCTTTGCTAGTTCAATAAAGGTCCTAGTTATCATATGAGCACAAGCCCTATCATCAACTGTAGAAACATTGATAGGGACAGTTATTTAGGAGGTAGTGTTATGCAAGGAGGTGCACCAAGTCCATCATAGGGTCAATTTTAGACTACGCTTATTTCCCGATTCTAATTCTTGGAAATGTTGTTTTTGAATGGTGGAGGGCGAAAACCTTTCTCCCTTTGTTCTTGCTTATCCCTCTTCATGTCCTTCCAATTCTTTTGATAGGGAGCCTTACTCTTACCATGCTCATAAAGAAGCTTGTCCTGTAAGGCCCATGCTAAACTAACTAAGGCTCCGAAGGTTGGGTTGGAGGGAGGTCAGGTATACATATCTTAGGGTTAGTGAAGGGTGGACTGAGAGGGTCTTGTGGAATGGCCAGTTGCTTATGAAATGCCTTACACTTGTGGAAAGGCAGACCTTGGCTGCGATGATTTTCATCGCATATACAGTGTTTCGTATCTTACGATTTCCCCATCATGGAAAAAATATCACTGTTGACCAACTTGACTATATAACTCCAGATCTCCCAAATGCTACCGTGAATAATGTCCCTTTTCTAGGACARTCTAGTGTTGAGAGTGTAGGAGCAGGTCTTCTGAAGGATTCSTCACTCATGGGGGTTTTTCCTTTTCCCACTCCTGCCACTGCATATGTTTCCACATTAAATATGATTTTGACTTAGGTGTGACAATCCCTAGAATCATATGATCCTTTGGTAGTATCTGGTCTTAATGAGCATAGTTATTTTCCYRTGTCAAGCTAATTAAAAAATGAAATAGACRCTAACGAGCATAGTTCATTGTCTCTGTCAAGTTTGTTAAAAAATGAAACAGACCCCSCTCCATTAGAATCAAGTMTCACTTAGGATTGMGTACTTSAACCTTATTTTCCTCCGCCTAGTGAAAATATTCCTATTAGTAACCATACGCCTAAACGAGGAAAGACGAAGAGTCACCAGAGGAAATGATGCTTGGGGGGAAAGTCYCTAGCCTCTGGACATCATGTTGTAGTGAAGCCACTAGATTCYATCACACAASCTGGGGGGAAAATATCGCTAGAGAGACAYRTTGCTAGGAGTGATCCTTGCTTGGGGATCATTCCCATCGTAACATAGTAGTTTTTTCTAGAACGAGCTTAGTCTTTGTTCTTTCTCGTGCTCGTAAATACATGAGAATAGGTTATCRAGTTCARTATTTGTTCTTTCTCRTGCTCRTTAAAACATTAGAATGGGTTACCGAGGACACTTTTATCTCTTTTTCRTACTCGTAAAAKCTATACGAAAAATGAACTCTTTGGAGTCTCCTTTAAGMTCTTTTCAGACTCCCTAAACATGAAAAGATTATCGAGTGAGCTTTCTTTCTTTCACACTCGTTAAAAGGTTTGAAATGGCATCTTTCAAGTGGTAGTTATTTATTTTTCGGCCTCACAAGAMTAATTATGAAAAAGGAATACTCTAATCAAGCATGATTAGAAGAGTTCTCCCCTATATTTGTTTACACTTTTTTCARGCTTGGGAGACTAAATTTACGAAAAAGTAAGCCATGGAGTCATATTTAAGTTCTTTTAAGACTCTCTAAACATGAAAAACCACCAAATTTTYCTTCTTTGGGATAGTAAAAGTATGCATYGAAGGACCTATGTTAGTCCTATCTCCAAGACCCATACATGATCGAACCCCTCCTTCCTCAGGTTCRTTAAAAATATGTTGAGGGACTCATCCGAATAATCAACTATATTGAGCATCTGTTATCCTCCTCAAGCTCATTAAAAAATAAAGAGGTACTCATCTATTTGGATCGGGGGAAAATTGAAGGAAGTGGGTCGAGTTTTTTGGAATCTGTTATCGCAACTATTGTCACCCTTGAACATGGCACTTGTTTGTGTCATGTCTTACAGTTAGGTAATATGATTTTCTCTGAGTCATACCAATTCCATGTGTCATATTAATTTTTCGTTCTAGTCGAAGAGTGCTCTTATTGTCATCACATTATGTTCTTGGTATTTGTCGAGTCAATGCTGCCAAGTTAGTTGTCATGCTTCATAATGTTCAAGGGAAGTTTCACTTCAAACCATCCATCTGCAATGTTGCCAGTTTCCATTTCCTATGTCAGTCCAAACTTATTTTATTCACCATCTTACATCACTTTCCTATGTTTGTTTCATGTCGATGATGGGGGATACATCAAGGCCCTCCTTGGATGAGTCTTTTCCTGTTGAATTCAACATATTATTCGGGAATTAGACTTAGAAACTAGTTAGTACCTTGGGACTTGCATGCCTCAATGACAGGCCTCCTTGCTTTTGACAATATTTTTACATCATTGACCTCTGATTGGATGATTCCATGAATGTTTGACCTCATCTCATTTACTCACATTCGCTAGAATGTACTAGGATACCTTGGGAGTCATTGTCATCATTGGTGATTTACCTTGTACTTGTTAATGATTTACATCAATGACCGATAATCAAGTGATTTCTACCATGTTCGACACCAAGTCATTTATTCACATGGATAGATTCATGCTATATCGAGATTGGGATGAAGACCCTGGGTCGAGTGGTCACTCTGTTATGTGCTTTTCCCAGGATACGATGGAGATCATTTGAGCATGTAAAATATTTTAGTACAATGACAATGCTGGCAATCTTATTTATATATATACTGTCATATAGATCCACATTGTATTGATCTGTGGATATGTTTTGTTGTCTCGTAGATCCACTTTGTATTTTTTGTGGCTATGATCAGTTCATGTCATGGAGGTATGGATACACATAGTATCTCTAGTGGCCATATCCTTAGACAATGTTCTCATGGATCCATAGTGTATTGGTCGATGACCATGCTTTGAGTCATCTCATATTCCGAGCATAGGTATGCTTGCATCGAAAATGGAAAATATATTAATATGGTTTGATGATTGTTTGCAGCTTCTACTAGGTTCTCCCACTCCAACACCCTTGCATTGGATAATTTGTAAAGTGTTTCGGTCATCAGATTCTCTTCTTACCTCACACTTTGGGGGGCATTTGTTACACGTCAAAATTCCACACTTGGGCATCATATCATAAGTGTTGCAAGTGTCATAAGTGTCACACTTTGACTATCACAAGTGTCATAATTGTCATAACTTATCTCATACACTTTTTTTAAATGTCATAACTCAATCGACACCATGAAAACACTTGTCAGAACTCCTAAATCATGCTAGAGGAAGAATCCCCATCATCTGACAGTCCAAACATGGTTTTTACTTGAGAATTTGACTATTTTTTAGCAATTTGGAAGGGTGGCACTCCCCTGCCCATGTATAGGGAGCACCGATGCTCCCCTTTCGATGTTAAGGGAGCACCACTTTTGGAAAATAGTGCTCCATCTCTCACTAAGGGGAGCGCCAATCTTGTTAGAGGGAAAAGGGGGATCCTCCACCTTATTCTATGTGCCATCTCTCTTCAGATGAGGTTGGTTGTGTTCGACCCCTATGCTATGGCTTCATCTTAGGATGAGATCCCAACCTTAAGGATTCATATCCTCAACCATATCCTTCATTTTCTCATGGTGGTTGTGCCTCTCAAGCCCTTATATTGGAGGCATTTCCATGGTGAAAGGGAGAGCAATCAATCAGAGTATCATCATTTTGATCTTGGTTCATTCGTGCAAGGGTTGGACGAGGAGAGCTTGGAGAGGCTATTTCAACATCGATCATGGTCTATAAGTATCTTCTTTATTGGTTCTCATTCAATATATACTTGGCCTATTTCCTTCAAGCTTGTGTATTCTCTCATTTGCTTGTCTACTGTCGTTTTAATCTTCATTGATATATTTGTCTTATCTAATCAAGTAGAGTAAGAGATATTTGTTTCTCTTTTGTTGTCCATTGTAGATCTCATTTTTTGCCAGGGAGTTTGAAGAGCAAGCTCAGGGATTGGAAGCAACGAAGAAAAATGTTGAAAAAGGTACATCATATCCTTTCTCTCCTTCTCGATTTGATTGTTCTAGATGATTTTAAAGGGATGTTAGTGTCCACTTGTACTCTTTCTGTCTTGGTATAAGGGTCTAGCAATCCAAGGGAAGTTTCACTTGTCCACAGGGGAAACATTCCTTAACGAATGTGTTTAACTTGCTTGAGCTCATCCCACCACGTTGAATCTTTCTTTTAAAGGTGACATATTGCAACTATGGCCTCTAAATTTGATGAATAAGTGTGCAATTGGAAATATTTCCTCATGCCCAACAATGATGTTTCAACATATTATCCTTTCTTATGATCACCATCAAATGTAGGTGGCTTGGTCTTCCTTATTTCCCCTTGCAAACTTTCCAGCTCAAACCTTCTTCTTTGATTCCTGATAGGGGACAAACTTGGACTACTCGTTGAATTTGAAAATGCATGGGCCCTTATATTTGAATGCTTGGTTGAATGATAATGACTATTAGCACTTATTGTGTGTATGGACCCTTTGTGATCATCTCTCCTTTCGCGAGACCTATAATTTGTTTTGTGTCCTGCATTGGTTGTACGTATTATGTTGGACTCCTTATGAATTTTCCTCTGCAAATTATTAAAACTTTGTAGCAACTAGGTATTAATGTGATTCTACTCCCATTGAGCTATGCTAATCCTTTCATTGTCTTCTCTGTAGCTCGACACTTCTCTCTTTAGGATTCTTATTGTCTCTATTATCTCTATGTTTTCTGGTTTACCTTCTCTGTATCCATTAGACTCTCTCTCTACATTTTCCAGTATAATATTTATCCCTCTGAATTCTTCTTCATGAGTATAAGGTATTTGTGCATTTTCTGTATTTATAACACTCATTTTGAACCACCTTTGTTTTCCCTATATCCTTAATTATGCAAATTGTACATGCAACAAAATTCTGTTAGATAGGAATAATTCTACAATTCCGGAAAATTATGCATATTTTCTTCTCTTTAAGGCCACCAATTTACTTCTTTTGATTTCCTATGAATTTCTATTGCTCAAATACAAATTATATGCACATAGATGGATTTTTCTCTTCAATATATTCCCAATGACTACCCTATTTCTCACTTATGAGCTCTGACCATGAAGTATGGTTCGATAAAATTAACCATTTTTACCCTTTTATGCACTTGTCTCACTAGTACAATTAATATAAGAGGCCAACTTCTACCACATGTAGAACAAAATATCTCAAGAACCAATTTATTTATTCAATATCGAGCACAAATAGGGTTCCTGATGGGAAGTACACATCAACTCTTAGATTGGAAACATGATACTCCTAACAAATTTTGCATCAATCTAGAATTGGAAACTTTTTCCTTTTTACACCTTCTTCAGAGTTGGAACTTTTATCCAAATTGGTTATCTCCCAAATGGAGCAAAACTAGGAAATATTTCACTAAGACAAACTTGTTTGGATTGATGAGGAGGCAGAATGTCGAGTCAGTAATTTTTTCCATATTTGTGATCCAGGGTCCCTTTTCCTCCTTTGAAGATCTCAAAATCCCCCAAAATTCTCCTGGAATAGTGGATTTTGGTCTGTTTCTTCATCCCCATTCCAAATCCCTTGGAATATAGCCAAAATATCCACTTGGTTTCTTCATGTATGCTTCCCTAATCCACTGTAAAAATTTCATCGCCAACATGGCCTTTGTCAATGAGTACCACCTTGTTCTTAAAAATCCCTTAATTTGTAGTTTCTAAAAATATGGATCAGAATTGGCTAGTGGCCCTCATTGACACTTTTATGGCCCTCGATAATGTGGAAATTATCCCTAAAATTTCACCTAAATCTAATCAAATATGCTCCTATTATGGCCAAAACAAGTTTTTGTATCCAAACTGTTTTTATACATACGTACATATGTACATACATACATACATATACATATCCATATATATACACGTCATCTTGTTGACGTGGATTACACATGCCTAATGACATGGAATAGGTGTCCACTTGTCAGTAGGTGAGGTGGACATGTCAACTTCCTTGCCACATCACATGCATATCACACTTTAGCCCCCCTTCGTTTTCTTCTTTTCCCTTTTTTCCTTTTATTTTAATTTTCTTCTATTCCCACCTGGACCTAGCAAGCATGTTACTCGATTTGAGTCATTGATTTGACATGGGGGGGGGGGGGTGCCACCTCGCACCTTTTCTCTTGGTGTTCATCTTTCTCATCGCTGGTCAAATATCAACGATGTGGATAATTTATGGGCCATTGAGGTGCACCCTATTTATCATATAGGCATGGTGCACATGTTTCCCACCATCGATTTAAGATCAACAACTGTGGTGGATTACATGACATCAACTAGTGCACTAGTTAATTTTCATTTGGTCCCATAACTACTTATTGGGGCAGTTTTTCTTGGGGGGTATGTGTTACCCTTAGGTGGATTATGAGTCTAAAAGAACCATGTGAAAACCACCCTCACTTGGGCATGTAACAACCTTTGCAGTCGTGGCACCCATGCATTGTGGTGCTACCACCACACATCCTAGTGCCCACATAAATACTGTCACACCATCTCTCACATCATCAGGGAGCCCCAAATTCCCATAATTTCTAAATTTCTAAAATTTATTTTTCTTCATAATTTCTGACTTCTTCACTCGATGAACTTGTGACATAGAACCTACGTTCATGGGATATTAAATAATACCCCTAATTTCACTAGATATTGATAAATACCTCCAAAAATCCTTTTGTTAAACCCCCCTCCCAATACATCTTTGCCATAATAATAAAAAGCCTATTTTTTCTAGATACCCCATTTTATACGCCCTAATACCTATAAATCCCTAGATACCCGACTTCTCCCCCCCCAATACCTACAATATATTGACTTTATTTTTCACAATTAAAACCCCCCTTTATGAATGAATGTGACAAGGTATTGGTAAATAAGGTGAATCCCCCATGATTTTGCACAAGCTACCATAAAAAACACAATTTCAGCCTCCTGAGCCAAAATTGATGTTGTAATCATCAATTTTCAATAGTTAATCGTCCCTGTGATGATTATGAGCATGAATTCAACTTGGATTCTCTCAAAAATTGGGTATTTTTCCCAACTTTCCACAAATTTCCCTTGGTTTGCTGTAAATTTATAATATTTGGCCAATTCTAGGCCTCTTGGGCCAAATTTCATCATTAATTCGCTCAATTTATTGAAATTAATCATCTCCTTAACAATTTTGGGTGCAATTCGACTTGAATTCGCCCTAAAATTTGGGGGTTTTCCAATTTTCCCCAAATTCATCCATGGCTACTCTATAATTTTTAAATCTAGCCAATTTCATCCCTGTAATCACTTGAATAGAGGTTAAAATTGGGGATTTGAACCCCTGAGCTTTAATTTTCTCAAATTTTCAAGAATTTCCACAAATTCATTGGGAATTTTTTACAAACAAATTTGCAAGCATCCATACCTATATTTTTCTGTACTTCTGATTCATGGCCCATGTAGGCTCAGTTTTAGGACCAAAGATCTCGTACCAAAATGTAACGTGCCTAGACTCCTTTCTGAGCCACATTACTTCAGTTCAATTTACCATACTATACAAATTAAATTTTCTTTTAACCTGACTCTTAATATAATTATGATACCTTTAATTATACCATTACAACCTTCCTAAAGGATCGTATAACCATATACTCTTCTTTGATACCATAGTTTTACATCCTAGTGACCCTACCAGGTATAATTCCTTCACTAAGATACCACTGGTACCATAATTCTTCCATGTCATGAATGTATAATGCATACTACCATTATATGAAATATATAACATAACAATCATAGCTATATAAACATGCATAAAGACATATAAACCATAAACAACATATGTGCACAAGATATAACACATCATTAAGCTCATAAAAACTGTAATCATAACACTTATCTTGTATAAATGACACTAATTGGATGTAGACCTCAGACGTTCCACCCAACCATAAACTCTATTGTTCCAGTTCTCTCAACAACATGTCACCCTCGAGATGTGGCTATGACTCCACCAAGGCAAAGGAACTCTCTATAGGCCAACAAAGGTCTCATAGTTAGTACTAGGATGGATCAAACTAGGCCAAGGTACCAAACCTTAGCAACAACAATAACCAACAAGATCTCATCCCCCTCAACCTACACAATCCAAGGAAGTGTACCCACTTCTCTGCACTGCAATCCCTTAGGTTGTCCCACTTCCCTTCTAGAAATCCAACATAGGCC
>ML834558.1:41406-51824 GCA_009831015.1 Picea engelmannii | reverse complement strand
TGAGAAAAATGAGTATAACCTCGACTATGTTTTGAACATGTGCTTAAATACCCCCTTTTTCACACATAATGAGATTATGGGTCTCATACATGAAAAATTGGACTAATAAATTTCATACATATCATTTTTACATAAAATTGAAATCACCATCAGATTCCTCTTGAAATTTTGAGAAAAATGAGTATAAACACCCCATACCTCCCTCAAAGAACTCAATAGCAGGAAAAATGAGGCAAACCAAAAATTATGATCACCTCTTGCATGCAAAATGAAAAAATTTGAACTTGGCACGAAATTCAACGGCACAAAATTCAATTTGGCACGCAAATCCATGTCATATGCAGGTCGAGCGCTGAGTTTCTTAGGCCAAAGTCGGCCTAACCGAGCCCCTTTATTCTCGGGCTACTTAGTTACACTTTAAATACATATTAGTTGGTTTTTTATAACAATCAATGCATGTGGCACATTGGTAGGGGAATCTTTACTAAAACGTTGGAATATTTTGGAGGTTATGGGTTTGATTCCAATGGGGAACCAATTTTATTCTCCCTTAGCCATTATTGGTCAATCGAAGAGTGCCACATGGCACTCTCGGATATCTCCACGTGTCATGTTGTCATTGGTCCACCTTTCTGCCACATCACTATATGGATATTTCACCTCAACATCCAATCACCTGCCACCTGTACCTTCCATGTCATTCGTACAGATGACACGTGACACTTTTTAATTTGTCCACATGGACCCCCAAAAATGCCATTTTTAGGTGACACATGGAAACCTATCATGCTTCCATGTCACCATGATGTTATCTTTCAATTGTATGATCTATACAGACATGCCACATGGCACCTGTGGGCCTACCATGTGGCACCCCCTTTGATTTTTGACCCGTTTTCACCAAACTTTGACTGGCCATAACTTCTTTATACGAAATCCGTTTGAGGCGATTTTTGCATCGTTGGAAAGATATTGCCGAGCTCTACACAATTAAGTAGTTTTCAAGAGCATTTGAGATGGTTGATTTTTGAACATTTTGGATCCTCCTAGATCTTTTTGAGCATTTCAGATCCTCTTGGATCAACAAGTTTCACATATAAAAGTATACATAATCTAATGAAAGCAAGTTGCTTCTTCGTGAGATGATGATAATCCTCTATATTCTTGGCTTAAACTAGTGTAACACATTTGTTGGCTTGCTTGTTGTGATTTCCCAAAGCATTAACTATTGAACTCTAATACTTTTTGATCCCAATATCATCAAGCATATCCATGTTATAAAACTGGGGGCATGGTCTTTGAAGATTGCTATCATAAAGCTTTTACATTCCCAATGGTTCCTTTTTTTCTAGTACTTGATTTTCATGAACCTGTGAATATGAAAATACATGCATCATTAATTTCACTTAAAATATTCAACACTGATTTCATGTCCAAAAACCAAACATGAAATTAATGTCTCAAAAGGAAGAACTCCAAGGCAATGTCAACTTCTTGGTTGGGTTGACTTTTCAATTATAGAGTTATAACGATCATGTATCCTTCAATAATATAACACAACACTTTCCAGTTTTAATAGGGGGGCCATTTCATTTCAACCTCTTTTACCATTCTACGTAGCCTAGTGTTGAATTCTACCAAAATCTTTAAAATGAATCTTGGATTTCGCTCTATTTAGTCTTCGCATGGTAATACCTTAGACTTGGCCCTATTGCCATTAAACCTCATCCTACCAAAATATTTAAAATGCATTTTGAATTTGTATCTATTTAGTCTTCACATGGTAATACCTTGGATTGGGCCTTATTGCCATTATACCTTATTCTACCAAAATTTGACCTCATTCTACCAAAATCTTTAAAACAACTTTTGATTTGGCTCCATTTAGTCTTTGCATGGTAATACCTCATAATAGGCCCTATTGCCATTATAACTCATTCTACCAAAATATTGAAAATGAATTTTGGATTTGGCTCTATTTAGTCTTCACATGATAATATCTCGGACCAGGCCTTATTGCTATTAGAGCTCATTGTACTAAAATCCTTAAAATGAATTTCAGATTTGGCTCTATTTAATATTTACATAGTAATACTTCAGATTGGGCCCTATTTCCAGGGCCCTATTGCCATTAGACCTCATTCTACCTTGCAATAGAACTCATTCTACCAAAATATTGAAAATGAATTTTGTATTTGGCTCTATTTAGTCTTCACATGGTCATACCTCGAACGGAGCCCTATTTTCATTGGACCTCATTCAACCACAAATTGCCACCAACCTAAAATCCTATCCAAACTCCAGGCGAAACCCAAGTGCATAACATATCACATAACACATCAATAAATGTATGAAAGCATGAGCTATAATAACAAGTGGTGAGACACTTCCTTCTTGGAATGTGGGATAGTTCTTTTCCAATATATTTATGTAGTAATGCATTCTTTAAATAATTTTAAGGATATACATTGCACATAATTTCAATTTCGAATAATCTTTGGAGTTAGTGTTTGATGCATAGTCGTTGAAGAACCCATAAGTCATAGTATATTCAATATATTTTATATTAGAATGGTTGAAGCCTAATACATATGAATATATGTCTTTAATTGTTGGGAATATCTACCTTTAATTGTATTGAAATAATCTTCATCTGTCGGGGCAATAACTTTAATTAAAGAACCGCTTCTATGAAGTTTGGGCACAAAGCTAGATAAAGTGAGGATAAAAATTACATTTTGTAAAAGTCATTAACTGCTTCTATGAAGTTTGGGCACAAAGCTAGATAAAGCGAGGATAAAATTACATTTAGTAAAAGGTATTTTATAGTCAAACCAATTATCTTCTTGAAGCCACTTGTAAGTTTTAACTTTTCTTTAACATTTCCATTGTCAATTTATGAGGTTAACCTGTATTTACTAAAATACACCAAACTTGTCAACATACTTGAAATGACAAATTCAACATTTATAAATACACCAAACTTGTCAACATACTTGGAACGACAAATTCAACATTTATTGCAAGAGTCATAGCTTGTTTCTACATAGACTGCCCATCAACCGTTTCCTTTGCAAACTCAATATCAATAGACAAACTAGCCAAATCTAGATTTATATCATAGGCCTTCTTGGATCGATAGAGGAAAAGTTGACAAATGAAAATAGTTAAAGTGGAAACCAAACATTTGAAGGACCCACCATTTCCAGCTACCATACATGTGCTAAGTCAGTGAATTTAAACTTTGTTCTAACAAATTTGAGGTCAGCTCAATGAAGGCCATTGACTGACCTTAGAATTTACCCATTGGTACCTTCTTTAACATAGGGTTGATGGTTCATCATGCTCATCTTAAAAATGTCCTCGATGACAATATTTTATAACTCATGATGAAACCTATTGGGGCATTTTTGAAGTTTATTCAAATGATTTTGGAAAGTCAATTGAGAAATATTCTAAAATCAATTTTATTTGAAAGTAGGGAGGATTCTGATAGCCCATTAGAGTAATTTAGAAATTGTGAATGTTGAAACTTGGAAAAGGCCCAATAGTTCATTAAGCCTTTCCAAAAATTCAAAAGAACTTTGGATGAGACCTAATAGGATAGTCAATTGAGAAAGCTTTTAAAATTAAGTTCATTTGAAAGTAGGGAGGATTCTGATAGTCCATTAGAGTAATTCAGAAATTACGAATGTTGAAAGCTGGAAAAGGCCCAATAGTTCATTACGCCTTTCCAAAAATTCAAAAGAACTCTAAATTTGGAATGGGATCAATAAGCCTATTAGGGATAAATTGAAAATGTCATTTGAATGTTTAACCACAAAGGGCCAATGGGGGAGTTGAGGCATATTAAATTAAAATAATTCGAAAATTTGAATAGGACACCAAATTAACAACTATTTTTGAATTATATACAAAATTAACCTAGGAAAAGGTGGGGCACTTGTGCTACTTAACTTCATGAACCAATAACTTCCTCATTCAAACTTTAATCAAAGAAATACTTTATGCAAGGTGTAAAGGATGGATAAGGCTCGCTCAGGGCATTTTCATAACTTTCACAAATAATGAATTTTAGGCTACCTTATTGACAAGAAGTCATAAATGCATGCTTCCATGCTTGCAGATCTCAGATTCCAAACCATCCTTATTGACAAGAAGTCATAAATGCATGCTTCCATACTTGCAGATCTTAGATTCCAAACCATCCGTTGTATTGAGTTCATGATCCCTATTTTTCTTTTTTACAAGTAGCCTTTTCTAGGACTTAAAATATTATTTCAGTCAATGCCCAAAATTATGCACAAAGACATTATTTAGAGAAAGTCCAAGCCATGTTGAGGACAATTCTCAACCCAAATAAAATTTTGCTAACTCATTTTACATCTCAATTATATAGGATTTCAATATCCTAACTTATGTTCTCATGATTCACAATCACCTAAATATTTTAATCCATAAAAATATTCCACTGAGATCTTGAGCACCTAATAGCCATCACTTGGTGAAAATGCTATTTTTTCCCTAAAACTCGATTAGGATTTATCCAATGATGCAAAATATCTTCAGTTCCATAGACAAAGCTACACAACACTTTTAAACATGTTAGATCTAGTTAAAATTAAGAGGTGCAACAATAAATACTATGATACATACAATGTGTAAGGTGCAAGAAAGCGAAATTGTGAGGCAACGAAATTCTGAAAATGCAATTGAAGCAAAATTTCATGACTACGTATTAGAATAGGGAGATCAAACACACATCTAGTAAATATTAATCCCAATAAGTAGCACATAATTGTCAATTAAAATCAAAAGAATAAGGTCTAAGAAAACAATTCCTAGATTAAGAGGTTTGACTAAAAGTTTAAAAGGGGGTCCCCAAGTCAATTGAATCAGGGCTAGTTGAGGCTGTAAGAAATGGTGACACGCTAGATGAAGCCATGAATATATGAAATGATTTTTCAAATCAATGATATAACCCAGGAGGAGACTTAACCATATTATGGTAGACACCTTATTCCCCATAGTGGGTCCCTATAGAGATTATATTTGATGATGAATCCCATATTAACTTGATTCCTAGATTTTAGTAACTTATAAGCTTGAAAGAAGGGTGGGATTAATGAAGTTTATTCTTTAAATAATGATCCCAAGTTTTAAGTTGAATCCATGATCATAGAGATTATTTAGATAATGGGTTTCAATATTCCTTTAGGCCAACTTCTCAAATCCTCATGGTGTTGCTTCGCTGTTTGCAAGCATTCATAGTCCCAACAAAGTCTCCTCAATATCATGGAACTTGCTCCATTAGCAAGCACCCATAACCCCATTGGAAATATATAAACCCAAAATAATTTGAATTTCCTTTCGGATTCCCTCCATTTAATTTTTTTCTTTAATAATTGGTGGATGGGGGAAGCAATGCCTCTTTCAAGTAGGCGGAGATGATACTTATTTTCAAGAATCGATTGGCCATGCTTAGGTGATAGTGTGACATGGTGATGGTTCACCTTCAAACCTTTACATTTTGAATAACCACATATTACTGGGGTGTCATAAAAGAGATCCAATTCATGATGAAGTGCCATTGGCACATGAATACTACTAGAAGATGGCATGTTATAGCTCGCAAGATAAGGTGACTATCAATTTTCATGTACCATATTCCCATGGTATTTTTCTTTAGATAAGAGATGACAACATTTTGTAACATGGATTGGTGGAATATCATGCACATCTGAACTTGATCTTGAATTAGGATCCTTCAAAATTCAATACACAATTATTCAAATGAACATGCAACGGTAGAAAATATTTGATCAAATAATAAAATTATAAATAAAATATGGATTCTTTTTTTCCATGTAACCAAGCAATCCACCCTCCAGCCAGTAAGTAAGAATAATATATTCCTCATAGCTCACAACCTCAACAAAAATTGGTTCATGAAGTATGAAATATATCACAAGTGGAACTTGAACCCTAGTGGGGAGGATAATGTTTCTCCTCCCTAACCACCTGAGATAGACCCACTTGACTTATAAAAAATATATAAAAAAGTTTAGACTCACTGAAAATGGAAAGGAAGAACTTGGTGGAATTTGAACCATATGGGACGAGGAATATTAAGAATTATCCATATGCTAATACCACTTCCCGCCTACATTTGAGACAAAACCATAAACAATACATGCATGCGTTCTTAAAAGAAAGCGTGGAAAGCTTGTAACACTCTAATTCCAAACAAACTTTAGAAGGTCTTGTTAAGTAATTGGTGTGCATATTTATATTAGGAGCATCACTATGATTGTTGACACAAGATGCATATGTGCACTTAAATTTAACACACATCAACAAAAAAAACCTACTTTAAAACCTTTGCAAAGCAAAACCTTAACAAGGTATGATTTTAAAAGGGCACTTTGTAACTCTGTCATTTTGATGCACCTAATGTATTAAAGGGAATTGTTGTGCTTAATACTAAAGGACATATTGTGTTTCAAATTTTGTTTTAAAAAAAAAGACAATGCATTTTTCATTAATTCATAGAAAAAAGAAACCAAAAAGAGAGTGAGAATTTCATTTTGTAAAAATGAGTTAGACAAAAACCTACTCCGTTGTTGTGCTAAAATTTAGTGGAGAGAGTTCTGCAAGAGACAATTAACAAGTAAGATACCACAATGGATAGGTTTTTTCAAAGTAGAATTCCTAAGGGGTCATTGTGGTTGCATACATATTTGTAAAAGAGAAATTTTAGGTATGTAATTTCATTCCTTTCATTGTAATGTGTTGAACTTGCACAAAATAGATCTAGCTAGAAAATACTACACACATTTGCAGAGAGAAATTAAGGAAGAAGAAGCAAGAGAGAAAGAATGGAAGAATTCTCATTAACCGTAATGAATAATGAATAATTTACACATGATATACTCTGTATAACTCAATGAATGTGCATTGGGGGAGAACTAATGTGCCATAGTGGTGGTATAGAGTGATCTGGACACACACCAGTAGTTACGGGCGTGAACTGCCATCTAGTCTAGTCTCTCAAGCAGTTACGTGTGTGAATTGCCACCTAGCTGAGTTAACTAGTCAATCCGTCTTCACTCTAGACCACCACTATGGCGCATTGGTTCTCCTCCAGTGAACATTCATTGAGTTATATAGATTATATCATGTGTAAATTATTCATTATTCATTATGGTTAATGAGAATTCTTCCATTCTTTCTCTCTTGCTTCTTCTTCCTTAATTTATCTCTGCAAATGTGTGTAGTATTTTCTAGCTAGATCTATTCTGTGCAGGTTCAACACATTTACCTCAACAAATTTTCCCTCCATTGATTCACAATTCCCTAAACATTTGATTTATTCCTATTCATATTTAGAATGAAATTCAACAAAATAGAAAGGTTTAAGGATCACTATAAAATACCTACGAGTCTCGTCCAAATTTTTTGTTTTCATCATCTTTGGTCATGTGGCACTACCTTGCCTCAACCACAATGGCTTGACCAATTTGTGCCTTACTGAAACTAGACTATGCCTCTTTAATTAATCTCTACCTATAACTTCGCCTTAAGATATAGTGTGCTAGATGCATAACTAAGTGCAACACAACCAAGTTTTACAAATAATAGGCACATGTCCAACCACAACCTTAAAACATCTCAGCAATACTTATACTTATCCAACACAAAGAAAAGTAAGGAACATAACATTCATCCAAGTAAAACAACCACAATACACAAGTATATGTGGCACCCAAGTTGGATGCCTTAACTTTATTTATATGAAGAATGTTACACTGTACAATAGATAAGCATGAATAATTTCCTGTCACTCATTTATAGACTACAATTACACAGGGCACAACTACCTACAATAAATTTCAATCCAATATTTGGAGCAACCGCGGGCCTACCTCCCGCATGTCTTGTCTTCTTTGTATTCTCACTCAACTATTGAAATTCACCCTATTGTAGTGACCCTGAACTTAGTTCAAATGATAGAGCACTTTTACACTAGTGTGAATGACCAATAACTCTTCTATCCTTAGCACCTTTAAGGGATCCTCCTTTTATATGAGACTTGTTGTGACATCCCCAAAAATAAATAATTTTTGAATTTGAAATTTGTTAGGAAAATTATTCCGTTTTTGGTAAATTCGAATTTGGAAAATTTTTGCCATTTATGGAAATTTTGAATTTCGAATTTGGTAAATTGTAATTAATGAATATTATTGTTGGGCATAGATTTGATTTGACCCAACTAACTGTTTGACCATGACACTTGTATGAAAACAAAATATTTGGTAATTATTACAGGAGGACGAATGGAACAACCATGTTAAAAAACAACTGACCATGACTCCATGAGTGGGGAACATGTTGGAACTACCTCAGGGCTGATTGTTACAAGTGGAAAATCAGGAATTTGACAATTGGCAGCCCTTGAAAATCAAGGATTTAGAAAGCTGCGGAAATCCCCAAGGGAGGGAAAAGACCTAGGCAAATGTATTGATGTGGATATATAGCATATGTGAGGAGGCAAGACACTGCCTAATATGCTAAGGAGAATTTTTTCTGACTGCTTGCTGTTATGAACGCTCCCTATTGAGTGTGAGGCAAGAAAGAGTTTTTTGAAGTTGAACGACGTTTCTGAGGAAGAGTTTAACTACATGACAAGTGATTTGGCTGCCTTGTTCTATGATTGGGAGGAACGTATGATTTTGTATCAAAGTATTTCTATGGATGGAACATGTTCGAATGTTGTAAAACTTAAACTAACGGAAGGGATTACATGAAATCTGAGTGAATTATTTCTGCTGATTTGTTTACAGAACAAATGCTATTTTTGTTATTGGTATATTACTCAAAAATTACATCTGGTTAAATATTTGGAAGAGCCCATGCTGTAGATTATATCACTGTTGTAATATGATAAACTAAATGACCACAGTATGATTTTCTGTTATAGGAACAACACTATTACTATAACAAATGTACCGATAAAATGTTTTAGGATCTTCATCTGTGGTAGGAATAGAATGGAATAACAAACATCATTACCAACCACGGTGCATTATAAGTGACAAGAACAAAGTTATTGCATAAGAAATGTGATAAATTAACCATGTAGATTTAAATACGAATTTCTAAGAGTTCCTACCAGTCATAAGATCTTATGCTGTTAGAGTATTCCAGTTTTAATTTCCAAACTACATAGACTAAAATGCCCAAATTGGAAGAAAATAACTACTATGAGATGGGATTCACAAATTATTAAACAACTATTTGGATGCAACTGTGAATATATATAAGCATCGTCCACTCGAAAAACATTGCAGTAGATGACATAGCAATGGCTGTATGTAATTAAGACCAGCACCTACATTAGATAACTATATGAAATTTCTTTATATATATATATATATATATATATATATATATATATATATATATATATATATATATATATGAAGAGCTTTCTAGATTAATCTCTGTTATAATGATAGACTCAGAACCGCCTCAATACCTAATGCTTTGACCAATAGTAAATACAAGAATTTACACTTCCAGTACCCTTTTACTCTGCTCAGAATTTACGATGATAAAGGTTGGAAGTAAAGCTACAGGAATGAGAATGAAAATTACTAATGCACTATTCACAATATCATTAACCCCAAAATGTCGAAGAACATAATTCAACATGACAAGAGAAATCAAATCGTATTTCCTTTCTATTGATGTTCGAAACAGAACATAATAAGAATCCAACCAAACCCTTCGGCCAATCATGCATTTTTAAAAGCCGACTCTTTCACTGATTGTGAGGACAAGTAACATAGGTAAAAAACAACTAGTAATCTATACCACCGAGTTAAGTCTGTAATCAAATCTTCTACCCTAAGTCGCCTAAACCTTCTGGGAAAGGATAAGGTGGAACCCAAATACCTCTTAAGGGAGTGACATAGGTTGCCTCCCATGCTATTGCGTGACCGAACCCTGCATAGAATATGGTAAAACCATCATAATAAATTCAACAGAGACAATATGATCAAAGTTGAGAAACAAAATGTAATAAGAAAGAATGGTCAAAATAATACTTAACTGTATTGGAGGGATTCATACCCTTTGTCGTCACGCCAAATCGTGTACCTTCCAGACCAAAAGGGGGAAGAGGAGCTCGAGACTCCCTGATGGGTACCCTCGCAAATCAAAGGGGCCCATCATTAGCGATGAATACCAGTAAATAACCCAAGAAAACATTTCAGGAATAATACATGTATGATGATCACAAAAGAATACATAAGTCGCAGGAAAAAGACAAAACTAATGTTAAATTCTAAATATAAGCATGTTTAATCACATCTGTGAATCTGTCCATTAAAGGAAGAGAATATACTGAATCAATA
>ML834558.1:26851-39203 GCA_009831015.1 Picea engelmannii | reverse complement strand
TCATATGAAAGTATAGGTGTTACATCCCCCACACCACTAAACTTGTTGTCATCTCGACAATGTCCAACCAACACTTATCTAAGTGCCCTGAGATTCTGCTTCTAAAATTCTAAGATTTTGTCTTCATACTTCTAGAATGCCTCTTTCCTTTCCCTATTGTTCTCCCATTTAGGTCTATCTATCCAGCTGATAAAGTACTCATGCCTTCCATTCTTATTAAACTGGGTGATCCTATGTGAAATTATATTTTCCACTTCCGACTCTAGGATTTTTTATGGTGCAACTTTGCTAGGATAACCTTCATCAATCCTACAAGGATTCAATTGATTGATGTGAAAAACTAGATGGTGAGCTCTCATGTGTTTTGATAGCTCCAATATGTAAGTGACATTGCTAATCTTCTCAAGTACCTTGAATGGTCCTTCAAAACACCATAGAAAATCACTACAAATTCCACTTGCTGGCTTGATTTTCTCTCCACCCAAACTAAGTAAGACCAAATCATGGAATTGGAACTCTTCCTCCCTCCTATCATGATCTACACAATGCTTCATCCTTTCCACTGCATTCGTCAACTGAACATGAGTCATCTCCAATTTTTCTTTCCATCGCTTCATGAAACCCAAAGCTAATGGGTTGTCCCCATAGTAGCCTTGCATAAATGTGTGGGATGTCAACAATTGCTGTCTATTTGCTAACTCAAATGGACTGTAGCCTATTGAAAAAATCATTTTCATGTCGTAACTGAACTGGGTTGCATCTAATAACTCTGGCCACTTCATTTTTTTGCATGAATAAAATTCCTTAAGCAATCCTCCAAAAGGTCATTGATACCTTTTGTCTTCCAATTGGTCTGTAGATGATAACTTGAACTCAATAAAAACTTGGTTCCAATAATCTTGAACAACTTTTTCCAAAATACCTCATGGAACTTATGTCTCTATATGACATAATACTTAAAGGGAGACCCAATACTTCACAATATTCTTAAAGAACAACTTTGCAACTTATTTTACTGCAAAATGAACCTTCTTTGGCACGAATATTACATAATTGGAAAATCAGTCAACAACTTCCATAATCCCATTATACCCTTGTGAAACTAGAATCTAAGTGATGAAGTCCATATAGACACTTGTCCAATGTCTCTCTCACACTATCCAAGGTTGGAGTGGACTAGCCTACATTATGGTGTCTTCCTTGTCTTGTGGCACACAAGAAAAGTTTGGATGTATTATTCAACTTCTCACCTCATACATTCCCAATAATAACCTCATTCCAACAATGTCATTGTCCTTCATTTTCTTGGGTGTCCTTCCCAAAGAGAATCATGACACTCCCTCAAGAGTTCCTTCCAAACATTAGATGATTTAGGCACATTGATGCAATCACTAAAGTAAAAAAACCCATTGTCCATCCAAAATTTAATTATTTTTTCCTCCTTTACTATTTAATCATGTTTAAAACCATGGGATCCTTATTCAAACCCTCTTTGATCTTCTCTTTCAATCCAATGAAAACTTGAGCCTCATTTCCCATGGGCATCAACAACTCATCCTCCTCTAAGGCTGCCAGTTGTGCCTTCCTACTCAAGGCATAGGTTCCTAAGTTAAACTTTCATAGTAAGTACTCAATGGTCATGTCAAACTCTGCTAATAAGTCTTTTCATTGTGCCTGCTTAGGTCACAACTTCAATTGGGTGGAAAAATAACTTGTTGCCACATTGCCCATCTTCACAATGAAAACATTGCCTAACAAGTAGTGCCTCCATGCTTGTAGGAAATTTACAATTATAGTCATCTATTTCTCATGGATGGGGTACCTTTAGTCATGATCCTATAACTTTCTTTTCTCATAAGCCTCTAGATGGCCTTCTTGTGACATAAGTCCTCCAATGGAAAAATTGAAGCGTTTGTTTTAACTTCAAGTGATTGTTCAAATTCTAGCATCTTGTACATAGGTGTTGACACAAGTTTTCATTTTAATTCACATAATGTCACTTGACACTAGTACATCCAATTCCATGCTTTGTTCTTCTTCAACAAGACACTAAGTAGTGCCAAAATATTATAGTAACCTTCAACAAATTTGTGGTAGTAGTTAGCTAAACCGAGGAAACTCCTTAGCTCATGAATTGTTCTCAAATATCAATTGTTCCCAAGACTTAATCTCCCTTATCCTCATAGGATCCTTGTGGATGCATCCTTGTCCAATCCAACATCCCAAGAATGGGATTTTGGTCTACCCAAAGCCACAGTTGGACACATTCAAGAACAATTGATTCTACCTCAATGCCTCAAATATTTTTTCCAAATGCCTCTTATGGTCTTCCATGTTCTCACTGAACAACACAATGTCATATAGGCAGAAAATCATTGACTTTTCCAAGAATGGTCTGAACACATCATTCATTAATGCACACAAGGTGCCTAGAGTGTTTCACAATTGAAAAATAATAACATGAAATTCAAAACTTCCATACCTCGTCACACAAGTTATATTCAACTCATCCCCTTATACAATCCTTACTTGGTAGTATCCCTACCTCAAGTCCAACTTTGAGAAAACCTTGGCCTTAACCAACATATCAAAGCAATTTGTTTTCAAAGGTAAGGGGTACCAATTTTTGATGGTCTTCTTATTCAATGCACGATAGTACAAGAACATCCTTAATTATTGTGAGTCCTTTGGAAGAGGACTAGTGCACCATAGGAAGACTTGTAAGTCCTAATGAAGACAACGTTAATGATTTCAGTCAATTGTTTCCTCAACTCTTCTAACTCAGGTCTAGAAAGTTGATGGGGAGCTCTATTTAGAGGCTGCAACCTCAGTTCAAGATCAATACGATGGTCAATGGTGCACTTGGGAATGAGCACTTTAGGAAAATAAGTAGACATCTGATCTACAAACTTGTTCAACACATTGCCAATTGTTGGCGGAACAAGCATGCCCACTCTACACTCAAACACTTCTCCAATAAATGCTATAAAAAGTCAACACTTTGGGTTCTTTCCTATTCTCTTCACGCTGAATGTAGATATAATCCACACTTTTTTTTCAGCTTTTTTTTCTATTGTATTCAAAATACAAGTCTTTCATCCACCAAGTATCACTAACTTGTTCACAGATGGCATGAGAATTAACTGTGTTTTCCTTAGGAATTCCTACCCAAGAATGACTTAAACTCATCCATCTACAATACTATGAAGTCTGCATGACCCTTCCATTTGTCTAGATATATGTGAATTGTGGATGGCACCCTGTTTGTTACCTTAGCCTTATAATCAACCATCTTGATTGAAGCACCACAGATCCAACTCAAAATTCGAGTTCAATTTCCAACTCCCTGTTTAAAAAGTTGTGTGAGGCATTATAATCTACCAATGCGTATATCCACCTTCCATTGATGATCATATCTACATAAAAAATTTGATTGATATTTTATCCTTGGTTGCTAGTTAAGGCACCTATTCACTACAAAGGTTCCTCCAAGAAGGGMTTCTCACTTCCATTTKCTACAAAATCCTATTGTGCATGAATTCCTGCCAATGGGTACTGTACAATTCCATCTTCAAAAGGTCTGTGGGGGAGTTAATCACATGTAAATGGGAATACCATTGTAAGACCTTGTTTAGGCACATGYACCCCTAGTTTGTTGATTCACAAATATAAGGTCTAGACATAGACCTAGATGACATARATAAGGGGGGAATATTGTAATACCAGATACCTAGATATAAACTTTGAGGGGGGTACGTGTTTATCCTAAGTCAAGTTYAAACAGGGGAATGCAAGGTTAACCTTGAATTGGTCAAGGGTAGGTCAACAATGGCTTTACCATAGGTAGTTTACAAGCCCATGGTATTGGGTGGCATATGATTGTCACCCATGGTATTGATGTGATGAAGKCTATTTAAAGGCTTGGCATATTCCATTGTAATAGGATATATATTTGGTGMTATTTTTCTTGGTAAAGGGTTTCCAAGGTAAATGTTGGTTCTTATGTGTGCTTGTTATTTAGCTCATTTTCTCCCATGATTTAAATAATTGTGACAAGAATTTCTCAAGTTTGAGTTTTTATTGTAAAATACATCTTATTAGTGTTAAAATAATGTATCATATGCTTGATTTGAACTTGTAGCAAGGAAGTTATGATCGTTTCAATTTCAGCAAAGTATGGACAAAGACTTAAAATTATTGCAACAAAAGTTCAATAAAAAGAGAAGGAATTAAAACCCTAGCTAACATGGATCATCATAGAAGGGGATTTTATTAGAAGAGATGAGTACCAAAAGGAGATGAAAATAATATTTGTAGAAGGAATATTCCAACATTTCTCAATAACTATAGCATCAATGCTTGTAGCTATCATTAATACAAAAGGAGCAATAATGAATGTGTGAGGATGAGAAAGAAGACATAGTTCCAAATATTGAATCTCCACATATCTATGATCAATATCACTATGAAGAGGATTTACAAGAGTTTCAATATAACTCTCATCTTATCTTTCCTAAATCTCTTCCTCTCCTTAATGAATCTTCTATGTGCATAATAATGAATCTACCAATAGAGGGGACTTATAATAGGAAACACTCATTAAACCTAAAAAAGAAAACAATTGTCCAAAAGAATTCTCTTATATTTGAACATGTCAGATACACATGAGAAGCCATACATTCCTCTTTAGTATAAGAGAACCATGAGGATCCATACAGATATAATGGAATCAATAGGTCCTAAGGTCCCATGGATCAATTATCAATAATCACTAATGTTTATATCTACCATGGATTTGGGTTCATGGGCCTTGATAAGCATAGAATTATAACAATATTGGTTTAATGTGTTTAATAAATGATATTTAATTGGAGTATCATTATCCATTCTACCTAGTTCTTCCCTCTTCAATATCAAAGCTCTCCAGGGAAGATGCACATGTTGTGTCCCTAATGCAACCAATGACTGGAATACACTTGGACATAATGCATGTACTTCTTGTGTTTGTTTGTCATTGATTTCCTTAGGATATTCATGGATAAAGGTTTAATAAATGAANGGGGGGGGGGGGGGGGGGGGGGGGGTTATGTGGAGTACCTATACATAACATATTATGTATACGAGACATTTTGTTTGCAGGTTCATTAATTCCCCATCACTAAATTAATGGAGACTTATTAGTTACACATATTAATGGGTCATCACTAAGTTAGTGGAGAGGTGTTAGTTACATGCATTAATAACTCATCACTATATTAGTGACAATCATGTCAGGAAATGAGAGACACTTCCACATTAAATATAAAAGAGGAGAAGAAGAATTTAATAAAGAACGTAAATGACAAAGCAATCACACAATACACAAAGATTTTACCCTGGAAACCCAAACTGGGAAAACCAACATTCCTTGAGCATTCTGCTCTCTTTTTGTCTTATTCAATCTGAATAAAATGTTACATGTCTAACCTTGGTCCACACCTAAGACACAATCGACATCGTACCCTCTTTCCCATGCAAGAACAACCCTATAGCTAATCCTTCTTACATCGACATGACCAACAACCTATGATTTATTCATTTGCATATTATCCTTTACGACCTTACAACATGCCTCTTTATAGGATTTACAATAGGAAAACCCCTAAAGAATTGACACCCAAAAATGGTTACAAATCCATGTAGTTCATTGACTACGAATCCCACAAATCTCAGGATTATGTTACAATTGACTCCAAGTCGTATTACCATTCGACTACCAGTTGGCCTTCATTCGATCTTTAGTCGACCACCACACATCCGCTTGTCAAACTCTTGTTGGTTGTCGTCTTCGATTTGATGTAAATTCCTTTACCATGTTGAACTGCCTTAACCTTTGACTTCAACTTTAACCGATCGACTCACCTCGACCTCCAATTTGATATCGATCCACCTCGACTTCTACCGTCAGTCCATTCACCTCAACTAGACTTTCACTGCAAAGAATATAAAAACCCAACATTCTCCCATTGTTTTCTTCTTTAATGAAACAAGAGATTCCTAAAATTTTATTCACAGACCCAGGGAAACAATGCTCATTGCCTCTCTACACCAAGAGAACTTCATAAAACTCATAGACTTGGTCAATGAGTCTACTATGTTTTCCAATGTGTCTACTTTCTCCAATAACACCTTGTTACTTTCCACCATATCTCTTATGAAATGGTATTGCACATCAATGTGATTAGTCTTCGAATGATAGGCAAGGTTCTTTGCCATAAATATTTCACTTTGACTATCGCAAGTTACTTTCATAGCTCTCTTGTGAAACCCGATTCCTGAACACAACCTTTACAACCATATTGCTTCTTTGCTTCCATGAGTGGTCGCCATGTATTCAAATTATATTTTTGACAAGGCTATGAATGCCTGTCGCTTACTCATCCAACTTATTTATCCATCGAACATATTGAAGACATATCTGCTGGTCGACCTCTGTCGATCCATATCTCCAACCCAGTCGACATTGACAAACCATGTACATTTAATTTACCACTCTCACCTCCAGGTCTTCCTTGGTAGCATATGGCATAGTCCTTCGTGCCACACAAATACCTGAATACTCTCTTGACAACAGTCTAGTGCTCCTTTCCAAGTGTCGACTAACACCTTCTCAACACTCCCACTGCATGGGCAATGTCTGGTTGAGTGCAGACCATCACATACATTAGACTACCAACAAAACTTGCATAGGGAACACATGCCATGCCCTCTATTTCTTCCTGTCTTTGGACACTATTCAACAGTTAGTGTCGGTCCCACAGGAATTGGCACCTTCACTGGTTTGCAATCCTTCATGTTGAACCATTTTAGAACTGTTTCAATATACTTCGTTTGATTCAACCAAATATTTCTAGTGGCTTGATCTCTCTTAATATCCATTCCTAGAATGAAGTTAGTTGCACCAAGATCCTTCATGTCAAACTTGGGGGATAGATGCTTCTTCACCTCCTTTATTGCGTCCATGTTGTTTCCAATCAATAACATGTCTTCGACATACAAAGCTACATATATGGAATGCCCACCTTCTTCCTTGGAATATATGCAGTGATCAACGTTGCTTCTCACAAATCCCAAACTAAGTATGCATGTGTCAAACTTATGGTACCACATTCTTGGTGATTGCTTTAGACCATAGATGGATCGTTTTAGTTTGAACACCAACTCTTGCTTTCCATTTACTACAAATCCTTTAGGTTGTTTCATGTAGATTTCTTCTTCCAGGTCCCCATGTAGGAACACTGTCTTCACATCCATCTGTTCTATTTCCAAATCGAATGTTGAAACCATATACATTAGTAATCTAATGGAATTTAGTTTTTTAATAGGGGAAAAAATCTCACCAAAGCCGACTCCCTCGATTTGGGAATAACCTTTCACTACCAATCGAGCTTTGAACTTCTCAATTTTTCCTGTGACATTCATCTTCTTCTTGAATACCCATTTGCTACCAACGAGCTTTCTTCCACTAGGTAACTGGAATAAATCCCATGTCTCATTCTTATGCAAGGATTCCATTTCTTCAACCATGGCATCCTTCCATAGTTTACCCTCTGCCGAGTCGAGTGCCTTACCAACCAACTTGGGCTCATCATCGATGGCAGTTAGCATGAATGTGGAATGAAAGTCAGGTGGACTATACCTTTCAACTGGTTTTCTTATTATTTCTGACCTCCTTACCACCAGAGTCCGTTGTTCCACCTCTTCCTCAAATTCAATCGACTCATCTAAATCATCTTCTTCGTTCCTTAGTTCAAACCACATCATCTTAGGATTATTCTCGGTCTGAACAACTTCTTTAGGCTCAGACTTACCTCTGACTTCTTTGAAGACCACATCTCAACTGTACATTTTTCTCCTTGATGCAAGACCCCATATCTTATATCCTTTAATTCCTTCTTTATATCCAATGAAAATACATTTGACTGCCTTCTTTTCCATCTTGCTCCTCTTTTCCTTGGGAACATGCACAAATGCATCATAGCCAAATACTTTGATATGTGAAAATGAAGGATTCTTACCCTAACATACTTCATGTAGAGTCATTTCGACTAGTGTCGATGAAGGAGACATATTCATCAGATATCTTGTAGTGTCAACTTCCTCTGCCTAGAATTATTGTGCGAGCCCAACACCACTGAGCATGCTCCTTGCATTATCCATCAACGTTCTATTCATTCTCTCATAAAATCCATTTTGTTGTGGGGTATATGGTGTGGTATTTTGGCGTGCTATGCCACACTGCTTACATAAATGATCAAATTATTTTCCACAGAATTCACCACCATTGTCAGTTCTCAACACCTTAATATTCTTATTTGTCTAGTTTTCTACAAGAGATTTAAACTCTTTAAATTTCTTGAAAACCTCTCATTTCTTCCTTAGGAAATATATCCATGTCTTCCTGAAAAAATCATCTATGAAGGAGACATAATATAGGGATCCACCAAGAGAAGGCACTATAATTGGGATAAACACATCACTATGAACCAATTCTAGAATCCCATTTTCCCTTGTCGCTCCATATGGGGACCTCACCCGACTTTGTTTTCCATATATGCAATGTGCACAAAAGTCGACCTCTAAACCACATTTAAGAAACCCTTCAAACATACCTTCGTTGTGCATAACTCGAAGTCATTTTTCTCCAATGTGTCCCATCCTCTCTTGCTATAGCCTGGTTGGGTCGATTTTATCATGTCTTGTCGAGTTGGTTCGTACTGACTCAACCCAAGTAGGGTCGAGTTGATTTGAAGTTGAGTCGACTTCAAGAGAAATGATGTTGTTGCATCCAGTCGAGTCGACATTCCCTAATAACTTGTATAGGGTTCCAATCCGAACTCCTTTCATCAAGACCATCACACCTCTGATCATCTTGCACGAATCCTTCTGAAATAAAGTGTGTACCCCAACATCACTCATGTTATTGATATATATCAGATTTCTTGCCAATCCTGGAATGCGTAGCACACCTGGAAGGGTTCTTTTCCTCCCATCTTGTAGTACGAGTTTAAATATTCCTCATCCGACAATTTTGGTTGTCGAGTCATCCCCCAAGAACACATCACCTCCATCATATCGTTCATACTCATAGAACCATTCTCTATGTGGTGTCATATGATACGATGCTCTTGAGTCAATCAACTAAACACCTTGATCCAACTGTGTACTGGTCGATGCTAGGTACACATTACCTCCCTTATCCGGGGCTATCTTTCTCAAAGTTGACTACTTCTCGTTGGATCCCGTACTGACTTCCATCGCCCTCGACTTACATTCCTTTTTGTAATGCCCATATTTACCACATTTCCAACATCTTCTTGTCGATTGAACCAAGGATTTTGATCTACCCTTCAGGTTAGACTTTTTATCGGAGATTTTTCCTTTATCTCTTTCAACCAGTCAACCTCTCACCGGTAAATCATCTTTGGTCAATCCTTCCATGCTATTTCTTCTCATTTCTTCTGACAAAAGAGAAGAAACCACATCTTCTAGCACTAGTGTGATGGTATTACTCCCTATAGCGATAACTAAGCTATCCTAGGATTCTGGAAAAGAACATAATAGGATTATACACTTCTCCTCCTCATTGATTTTAATATCCACAGACAATAACTGGGTTAAAATGGTATTAAACACATTTAAATGCTTGGTCATCGAACTGACATCAATCATTCTCAAAAGATACAATTTCTTTTTGAGAAACAACTTTTTTTCCAGAGATATCGATTGGTATAAGCTTCCCAACTTGTCCCACAGTTTCTTGGACGAATCTTCACTTGAGACATTCAGTAGTACCGAATCTACAAGACAAATCTGAATCGTACTTCTTGCTCTTCTTTCGAGTTTCTCCCATTTTTCCATCGACATGCCTGTCGGCTGGGTACCTAGACAAACCACTGTCCATTGCTCTCGATCTACAAGAAGATATTCCATTTTAAGTTTGCAAATATTAAAATTCTAGCCATTGAATTTTTCTATCTCTATTCTTGAACTGCTTGCCATTCTTTACCACGATCTTTAACACAATTATGACTTACAACTCTTACTGTAACTAGGGTTTACTTCTCAGATTAAATATTGGTAAATTAAGATCTGATACACTCGTTAAAGCATAACACAACTTTGATATCACTTGCTAGAAAATGATAGACACTTCCACACTAAACCTAGAAGAGGATAAGAAGAATTTAATCAAGAACGTAAATGACAAAGCAATCACATAGTACACAGAGATTTTACCCTAGAAACCCAAACCAGGAAAACCAACATTCCTTGAGCACTCTGCTATCTTGTTGTCTTATTCAATCTGAATAAAAGGTTACATGTCTAACCTTGGTCCACACCTAAGACACAATCAACACCATACCCTTGTTGACACTTGAATTTGTTAGAATTGAAACGACAACCTCACGAAGATACAAATCCCCCTGTGTTTTTATAGAGGTGGTACTCCTCTTTGTTTCAATATTTTCTTGGAATTCTAGATTTTAAAAATAATATAGGACTTTGAGAAAGTTCCTCATGATATTCAAAGAAATATAAAGATTGAAACAATATATATATATATATATATATATATATATATATATATATATATATATATATATATATATATTTAAAGAGAGTTCCTGAGAGATGAACAAGAACCTCACACATCACATATTTGAAAAAGATAAGAAAATTTTTGTCACATCCATCATAGCTAAACTAAATATTTCTGATCACATAAAATAAAAGAAGATGGTCTACACGCATAAGAGAAATTTAATAGAGTAAACACATGTGGAGATCAAATAAATAAAATGATAGATCAATCTCAAATATTTTATACTCAAAACTCAGAGTTATAAAATACAGTCAAAACTGATCCCGAAATAGTTCTCTTGGGATTTCTGAAAAATATAGTGTTTGTTACAAAGATTTGAAATTTAAATGTGTTTGTCCCTAGGACCGAGATTGGGGCTACTGTGGACCATAAAGAAAATATAAACAAGAAGTAAGATGTGGAAATAAGATGGTGGGTGATGACAGAGTAGCAAGACCTGGAAAGAAGACATGAAAGAGTTATCAGATTTTGGTTAAACCTTTCTAGTCAAAGAAGTGGAGTAACTGGATGAAAACTGATAAAGAAAGCAAGATGTGATCAAAATAAACTTACTATGATGGTCTCTCCTTCGTTCACTTCCTTTCTTCTATCCTTTTATTGTCCTCATTGACAGTTATAGGAACCATCTCAACGACTACTTCTTGGCCTTCTTTGGTTAATTTATCAATTGTCTTTTTGAACCAATCTTCATTGTAGGTTTTCATTGGTGCAACCTTTATTTCATGTCTGATTTTAATATTGAGTAATTCGCCTTCCAAGTTTCTTAAGTCATGAGAAATTCCATGTATTTCCTCCTCTGTAATGAACAATTTGTCAGATACATGATACAAGAGAAAAGAAGGATTTTATTTCGAACAAAATATCCTTATAACACTGTGATTCTCCATTTGTTCTATTGTTCCTTTTTTCTCTAAGAATCTGTTAGCTTGGTAAGATATCCTTGAAGTATTTTCGCTCAACAACAACATTTTGAAGACCGAGACAAAATTATTATAAACTTCATAAAAATACAAAGGGGTCTTATGTCTCCATAGTGCATGATACCAGAAGGTAACTGGATCTATTTCATGATTCACTCTCTTACTTATGGTTAAGTTTGGAAATTGACAATAATACACAATAGAAAATATCAGATAAGAAGCCATAAATATTTTTTTGTCCTTTTTATAGTGTGATAACTGGGACGGGATTTTGATAGAAATCAGTTTTCCCCTGTCAAATATGGCATGTTCTTTAACTATAAAATATAAAATATATAAAATCATGCGAGAGATAAAATAAGTGCTTTCCTCACCTGTCAACCAGGTAAACAACCATGCAATTTCTCGATAGGGGTTTTTAAAAGACTCAACCTGGATCCTGGTTATGTCTTTTGGAATAGATGCAAGATTCTCCAAATATTCAGGAAGGAGGTCAAGCCCATTGCTATGTTTCTTCAAAAATTATCTGCAATCTTCTTCTTTGAAAGTAAGCGTCGACTCTAGGAGCTTCAACATATTGTGAAAAACTTGCGGTGAAAGGGACATCATAGAATGATCTTGAAGTAGTATAATACCATAGCTTAGCACATACTTCTCCACACACCATGCAACAAGTTCTTTACAGTCAAAAACCTTAGGAACAACCCCAGGGTGAACGATTCTAGATGCCCAAATTACGTCTTTATGTGCAGGAGGAGAGGGATATTATGAATATTCTCTTGACCAC
>ML834558.1:0-20576 GCA_009831015.1 Picea engelmannii | reverse complement strand
TCTTATAGAACTGCATGAAGACACCATCCTTGACAGGAGAATGCGAACTTCAAAACGAGGAAATGTGGAGTATCTTCGAGTTGGTCTTAAAGGTACAAATCCAAGCAAAGCCAAGTGGATTGAGGTTGGAAGGGTGAGGGAACAATACCCTCATCTTCGCATAGACTGAATATAGTCTTTTGGAGGTCCAAAAGCTTTCCAATGGGGAGGTGTGATCAGGGGATCAACTTTTGCTCAAAAATTCAAAGTGTTTGGAATCACTTCAAATCAGATGAGAGCGTAGGTCTCGTTGTTTCAAACCCAATGCAACTCGTTTGGGTTCAAACGGATGTCGGGAGCGAGAGATATCACGTTCTGTTCAAATTTACAAACAGGCAAAAAAAAGGGTTGCTGACTGTACAGTCCGTAAAATACATACAAACACTGATGTGGAAGGCCGTACGACACATGGAAGGCTGTAAAACATGTGTCAAGATGGCATTCAGACAATTGGCAGGTGAATTGGCATGTTTGGCAGCAAATGGAGCGACGACACCTGGCCCAATTAATGGCCGCCACGTGTCATCTTTTTATTTGGTTAAAACTTATGTCTTTGGTCGGAGTCGACCTCGCGACCTCCTGGCAAGGGCAATGACTTGGCAAAGAGCCACCAACCGGCACACCACCATGTATTACTTATTATATATGTGAACCAAATTGTATTAAAGTTTGAATATACGTGTGGTTTGGGCCGCGACTGGGCCGTGGCTTAGCCCCAGCCCTTGGTCGCGCTCTATATCATATATGACCCACGACTATGTTGCATGGCACACGCGCGGTTAACATTTTGTTCCAATTGGTTATTACAACGACCTCCATTTGGCCTTTGACCATTGGCTTTTGAAACGGGAGCCCATATTTATGCTAGCGCTTGGTCGCATGGGGGAATATGACCTGGCCCTTGACGGTTAGGGGCTAGGTGCGCCCGTAACTGTTCTACGGTTCGCACCGTTTGTGCGGTTGCATCCGGTGCTAGGTTTTTATGCTTAAATAAGCATGTGGGCTAGGTTGAGCCAGAGAAGGTGCGTTTTGTAGATGCAGAGACATCAAGCTTGAAGGGGGGACTTCCAGGAAGCCTATCTTGTTCAATTTTTGGCCAAACGAGGTGCCGAAAAAGCCCAGCTAGGGGTTTTTGGATGTTCTGAAGCCTTTGGAGCAGTCTATTTGGCACTTTGAGCATTGTAAGCACATTTTTTTTTATCACTTTGAGCAAATAATACAAATGATCCATTGGAGGCTGGACCAGGAGATGTAGCCCAAGAGAGGGGTGAACTCCTTTATCATTTGTTGTGTTATGTGTTTTCTATTCATTGATTATGCTGCTGTTTATATGCATCTTGAATGAGTAAATCCTATTAAATATGTGTTTGCAAAGTTGATCCATTTGCTTTTAACACATAAAATTTAACTTGCAAATATTTACAAGAATATAAGTCTTCTTCATTTTTAGATCAGTCCCCGAAGGAAAAATTTCATTGTAAATGTATATTGTAATTTCATAGTAAATATGGACCATTCATTATAAGGTCGCAGATCTGACAGTAGAAGTTATGTTAGGGTTTTTTTCCCTAGAAGGAAACCCTCTTTTATGAGGGAAATTGATTCAGACTATGTATTATTGTGAATATTATATTTTGAGAGGGAAGACTGAAAGAAGAGGAATTTACAGTGGGTGTGCTGTAGGTTGCATCCCTTCATTTATTGGATAATAATAAAGGAAGGACCTGACAAATTTCTTTGGTGGACGTAGCCCACACTGGGTGAACCACATATATCTATGTCTCTATTGTATTGTGTATCTTCTGTGTTTTATTTCCACATTTGTCTTATTTTAATGCTCCATGATCCCATTTCTCTAACATCATGTGGACACCATGTGTCAATGTTATATAGGTCGAAGACCAAGGAACTTTAGAAAGACCATAAATTTCGATCTAGGACTTAGTTTTGAGAGAAATAGCCATCGTTGGAAAGATCTTGATGATTAGAAGATGATGAAGTTGTAAGAGAGTGTAACATTTCTCTCTTGCGTGCACCTGATGTGACTTGTTCTTTGAGGAATCTTGTGTGCAAGTGATCCAGTTCATTATATGATTGACTGTTTTGCTTATGGATTATGATGATGTTGTGGATATGATGATATGTATTTGATTATATTTGTATCGACATGTTCTATTGACTGGTTTCTCCTGAATGTGCAGGACTCGGGACTGATTGAGGATGCCGATGACATAGATGGACCTCCTTGGACTCCGAATAGATTTAGGGAGTGGACTGTTTATGGTTTGAGAATTTTTGTTATTGCATATGTGACATGTGACTGGTATATTATGATGTTGATTATGGATCGCTGACATGTTTCGTGATGAATGCAGGTTGATGATAGCTTGCTAATAAGACTCACATTTGGAGTAAAGGGGCCATGCACGACTACCAGAGATATTGAGGGAGAGGTGTGCCAACAACTCTTCCACAAGCTACTAGCACTCCTGTCGTGGCTCAAACTGTAGGTTAACGATTACCTAGTTTGATAGACCCACAATGCCGTGAGGGAATACTGTGACAGTCGCTCATGATGATTCTAAGGGGTGCACAATAAGGTAGGGTCCTTATTCCTTAGAGGCCCTTAGTCTCCCACAAGGTTGCCTGACAGATTTTTGACTTCAAGGGTTATACGTCTACCAAAATCAGTCAAAAGGGGAGTGGAACCCTTGGATCACGTAGTGCATCTTGAAGGGCACGTCGCATGAATGAAACATGGATAAAGGCGAGTGGAACCCTTGGAGAACGTAGTGCATCCTGAAGGGTACGTCGCGATTTATTTTAACACTGATGAGGCAATGAACATAGGTGCCTAGAAAACAATATCTTATCTGGACTTGGTCAACCTTAAAATAAATAATGTATGAGTAAATTTTATTAATTATAAAATTTCCCTTTAAAAAAATGCTAAGCCTAGTGAAATTAAAGCCTAGGTCTAAATAGGGTATGAGGTCTAAAAATGAATTAATACATTAATAAATGGGGAGATAGAGACAAATTTAATGTATAATTTAAAGGAGGATTAAATTATCTAAAAAGTTATTTGTTGTCTATGTGCAAAACTTGCTAAATTCAAACTTAGATAAAAAGAGGAAATTAAATGCAAAAGGAATGTGGAACATAGAAATGAATCTAGACTAGAGAACTTTCCAAAAATGAACTCAACTAAAATTAAGAAGGGTGTCAGTCATTAAAGGAAATTGAGGGAATAAAGGGACCACAAGGAGCGTTTTTAGGAATGATTTTAGGTGGGTGAGGGAAATTGGCGATTTAATTTAATTAATTAAATGAATTTCTGGTGGAACTAAGGGATTGTGTGACAAGTGTACGGGGGAGAATAATTCCTAATAAATTTTTAATAAAACTAATTTAATGTGCAAATGGAAAGGTCACTAAGAGGAACTCTACAAAATAAATGGAAGGGGAAGTAAATGGAGGATGATTGGTAGGCATAAGTTTACGCTGCCAATATTTTTCTTGATTGATTTACTTGTGGGAGTTAGGATTCCCAACTCGATAGGGAGTGGTAGCTCAACCTTGCGAGGCAAGCTGGGAGCTAGAATTTGCTCTGGTTGTGTGTGTGGCCCCTTCACGGCTTGGGGGGATAAGGGGGAAAAAGAGTACCCTAGCGTTGGATGGGAGGTACCGATGAGGTCTTGATATTAGCAGGAGAAGAGGTGGATGTCACGCAAGCCTTCAAGTCGAAGAACATCCTTTTTATCAAATTCGACTGGTCACAATATGTAATCTGGTTGTTAAGCTTAATATCCTTGTATAAATTTTATTTGGTAATGTTATTCTAAGATGAAGTTTCATATATTTAATTGTGCACCAAATGCTTGTGGTTAATATGCAATGCCAGAGATCTGCAATGAAAAATGTTGTTCATATCTAGAGATTTTTGTAGATCCTTTTATTTGCTTTACCAAATGACGTTTCTGAGTTGACTTGATTGAGTTTCTTAGGGCCATTACTGTGTTTCCTCCTGTTAGTATTTCATCCATAGTTCCTTTTTCCATTAACTTCCACGCAGTGATCTTATAGAGTCATTGATGTATGGAGTGCGCCCTAGTGAGGTCAAGAATTCCCAAAGTTGGGTCTCCACAGATTAAGCTTGAAAACCCCATTATAACCTTACAAAATTTCCACACGATATAACCTTAAAACTCTTTAGAATAATCCCTTAGCGTCGAATGGTTCATCAACTGGTTCAAGGAAATCTGTAGGGTCTGCTGGGAATCTATCCATTCCTCTCCTTTCTTAGAGTTTTGGGGTCAAATGAGTTTACACAGGGTGCTCTATTCTTACAGCTAGCCCCTGGACCTGCACTGTGGTTACTTGGGTAAGGCGAGTTACCATGGGCATTGCTGGTCAACTCAGGCTTAGTACTTGAACTCACCCTCATTACTCACACTCATGCTTACAACTTGGTGCCCAGAGTGGTGCTTAGTCCTTCCACTCTCCCTTGACCTTACCCCCATGAACTTAACACTTACGTGCTTAGCTTCTTACGCACAGTCCTCTACCTACACTCTTTTGCTCGCTTAGATTTGGATGTTGGGCTCATATTTTAGGCACCGTCTTCCTTTGACTAGCTGTTTCTACTCAAACATTTTTATTATTGCACAACGTTACATTCCTTTACCTATTCAACTCTTATATTTACCAGATATTTGGGTAATTCCTTTGCCTCTTCAACTCTTATATTTACCATCGATTTGATCTCGCATCTTTACCAACGATTTGGGTAATTCCTTTAACTCTTCGACTCTTATATTTACCAATGATTTTGGGTAGTTCCTTTACCTCTTCAAATCTTATATTTACTAGCCATTTTGGGTAATTCCTTTACCTCTTCAACTCTTATATTTACCAACGATTTTGGGTAATTCCTTTACCTCTTCAACTCTTATATTTACCACCGATTTGGGTAATTCCTTTAACTCTTCAAATCTTATCATTACCAATGATTTGGGTAATTCCTTTAACTTTGCAACTCTTCCTTTACCAATGTTTTAATACTCAAAGAATTTCATATTCTTCCCAATGATTTTTTCTTTTAAGAGAACAACATTTTAATACTCAGAGCATTTCATATTATTCCCAACGATTTTTTCTTTTGAGCACATCGTTTTAATACTCATAGATTTCGTAATTTTTCCCAGTGATTTTGTCTTAGAGCTCAATGTTTTAATGCTCAAATATTTCCTCTTTCCCAGACTTCTAGGCGTTGGGCATGTCGTTTCCTCAGATTCCTGCATTTATTTACCTCCTCACAGACTCTTGGTTAATACCAGCATTCACGTCCAATGCTTTCAGAGCTCGACGATCCACAAGATTTTATCGCGCGCTGTTCATGGTCATTTACTTTGATAGAGATGCCTCAGTTCCATAATTATATGAAATTACTGTGTATTTTTATAAGGAAATTACTGTATATAATTATAATGAAATTACTGTGTTTAATTATAATGAAATTAATGTGAAATTACTGTGTAATAAATTAATGTAATAATGAGTTAGTAAGGAGGGCCCTTAAGATTTGTTGACACAGTATGGTTTAGTAATTTTTGATTGTTAGTAATTATGGTTAGTAATTTAGTTAGTAATTATGGTTTAGTTAGTAATGATGTTTTAGTAATTTTGATTGTTTTGCATAGTAAGAGTTTCTTAAAATGATGGTATGCAAATGATTTCTTGCGACCTTAAGAATTGCTAACATGACTACTTATGAAAATGTATGATGGGTTTTAAAATTGCTTACGTCGCGCCATGTAATTGATTTTGATGATTACTTCTACGCCTTGGAATGAATATTGAGGTAACAAGGAACTAAGTGGTTAGATTGTTGGCGCCATAGAATATAGAAGGTGCTTTGAGTGATTGAAGTTGCTTAGATGCCTAAAATTGATGAATTTTTACCTTGTACAGTCCCTTATGTCATCATATAATAGATTTAGTAATTAGAGTTTCTTGCGCAATGGATTGTCATATTAGATTGAGTTTTAGATTTTAGGTTTTGCGCATTTGGAATCCGGTTGAATAATGGGTTGACAACCCTCACTGACGTCATTAATGTATTAACAAATGATGGGTTAATAATCTTTATTTGCGTCAACATTTGTACCAATGAATAATGGATTAACCACCTTTATTTGTGCTCTTAAATTTATTAACAGATGATTGATGTAGATGTTAAAATCCTTGCGTGCACCAAATCTTATTGTAGTGTTGATGGCTTTAGATTTTGGTCTTTTGCATGGAATGCAAGTATTTGATGAGTGATTTCACTTTTCGATTGGGATTCGTGCCATGAATAACTACTATTGCATTGCACCTTGGTTGTAAGGTGGCCTATGATATGTTATGCGAATGTTTACTCACGCACCTTGTTTAGATTGATGTTTTAATTTCCTAACGCAACACTAAAAGAAAAACAATTGTGACCTGTTGTACGTCGCTTGCTGTCGTAATGATGCAGGGTCGTTATAGAGAGGGGATTGAGATAGATAATAAAAGCGATAATTATAATACCCCATCCCTTAAAAAAGAAACATAGGGGGTCAAGTGTGTTATATTTATAGTATGAAAAACCCTAAAGAAAGGAACCCAAAAACTATTACATATCCATGTAGATCATTGGCTACAAGTCTCGCAAATCTCAGGATTATGTTACAATCGACTACTAGTCGGCCTTCATTTGGACTTCAGTCAATTTCCATGCGCCCACCTATTGAACTCTTTTCGGTTGACCTCTTCGATTTTTTGTCGATTTCTTCAACTTAGACTTTACCTGGTCGAACCACATCAACCTTCAACTTGTTTTCGATTTCTTCGACTTCGACTATCGGTTGATCCACCTCAACTAGACTTTCATTGCACAAAACATAACAACCCAACATTCTCCCACTTGTTGTATTATTTCCTAAAACTGGGATATTTTTGAACTCTCGTTCACAAACCTAGGGAAGCAATTCCCATTGCCTACCTACACCAAGAGAACTTCACAACACTCACAAACTTGGTCAAAGAGTCCGCTATGTTTTCCAACTAGTTAACTTTCTCCAACAACACCTTGTTTCTTTCCACCATGTCTCTCACGAAATGGTATTGTACATCAATATGCTTAGTCTTAGAATTGTTAGTTGGGTTTTTTGCCAGAAATATTGTTCTTTGACTATTGCAACTTATCTTCATAGCTCTCTGCTCAAGCCCTATTCTTGAACACAGTCGTTGCAGCCATACTGCTTCTTTACTTCCATGAGTGGATGTCATGTATTCAAATTTTGTTTTTGACAAAGCTATGACCGTCTGTCTCTTACTCATCCAACTGATTGCTCCACCAAATGTATTGAGCACATATCGACTGGTCAACCTTCATCGATATGGATGTCTAGCCCAATCGATGTCGAGAAATCCATGTACATTTAATTTATTGTCACGTCCAAGTTTTCCTTGGTAGCATATAACATAGTCTTTTGTGCCACAAAAATATATGAATACTCTCTTGACAACTATACAGTGCTCCTTCTCAGGTGTCAACATATATCTACTCAACAATTCCATTGCATGGGAAATGTCTAGTCGATTGCAGACCATCACATACATTAGACTACCAACAAAACTTGTATAGGGAACACATGCCATGTCCTCTATTTCCTCCGATGTCCTTGGAAACTATTCAATACTTATCCTTCTCCCATAGGAATTGACACCTTCATAGGTTTGCAATCTAACATGTTGAAACATTTCAAGATTGTTTCAATATACTTTTTATGGTTCAACCAAAGTTTTCTAGATGCTTGATCTCTCTTGATATCCATTCCCAGAAGGAATTTCACTGCACCAAGATCCTTCATGTTGAACTTGGAGGATAGATACTTTTTCACCTCCTTTATTGTGTTCATCTTGTTTCCAATCAACAACATTTCATTGACATACAATGCTACATATGTGAAATTCCCACCTTCTTCTTTGGAATATAAGTAGTGATCAAATTTGCTTCTCACAAATCCTAAACTAAGGATGTATGTGTTAAACGTTTTGTACCACATCCTTGGTGATTTATTTAGACCATAAAGGGATATTTTCAATTTGCACACCAAATCTTTCTTTCTTCTTACTATAGGGAAAAAATATCTCCGAAGTTGACTCCTTCGACTTGGAAATATCCTTTCACTATTAATCGAGCTTTGGATTTCTCGACTTGACCTACAAACTTAATTTTCTTCTTGAATAACCGCTTGATACCAATGATATTTATTCCATTAGAGGATTCCATCTCTTCGATCATGGTTTCCTTCCATAGTTTTCCTTCTGCTGAGTTGACTACCTCCCTGACCAACTTGGGCTCTTTGTCAATGCTAGTTAACACGAATATAGAATGAAATTTGGGAAGAATATACCTTTCGACTGGTTTTATTACTTGTTCTGACCTCCTTCACACTAGGTTCAATTGGTTCACCTCTTCATCTAATTCAATCGACTCATCTGAATCATCTTCTTCGATCCCTAGTTCAAACCGCACCTTCTCTGGATTTTTTTTTTGAACCATCACTTCAGACTCAGACTTCCTTTAGACTTATCTGAAGACTACATCTCTATTTTACACTATTTTCCTTGATGCAAAACCCCATATCTTATATCCTTTCATTCCTTCTTTGTATCCAATGAAAATACACTTGACTTCTTTCTTGTCCAACTTGCTCCTCTTTTCATTTGGAACATTCACAAATGCATCACAACGAAATACTTTGATATGTGAAACCGAAGGATTATTACCAATCCACACCTCATGTGGAGTTGTTTCTACTAGTGCCGACGAAGGTGACATATTCACTAGATATTTTGTAGTGTCGACTGCCTCTGCTCAAAATTCTTGTGCAATCCCAACACCACTGAGCATGATCCTTTCCTTGTCCATCAATGTTATGTTCATTATCTCAGTAAATCCATTTTATTGTGGGGTATATCATGTGGTATTTTGGTGTGCTATTCCACACTGATTGTAGAACTGATCAAATTCCTTTTCACAAAATTCACCACCGTTGTCAGTTCTCGGCACCTTAATTTCTTATCTGTCCGATTTTCTACAAGAGATTTAAACTCTTTGAATTTCTCGAAAATCTCTATTTTCTTCCTTAGGAAATATATCCATGTTTTCTTGGAAAAATATTCTATTAAGGAGACATAATACATGGATCCGCCAAGTGAGGGAATTGAAACATGGCCAAGCACATCACTATGAACCAACTCTAGAATCCCCTTTGCCCCTGTCTTTCTAGATGGAAACCTCACCTGACTTTGTTTTACATATATACAATCTTTACAAAAGTAGAATTCTAAATTACATTCAGGAACATATTCAACCATACCTTTGTTATGCACATCTTGAAGTCTTTTTTCTCCAATATGTCCCATCCTCTCGTGTCATAGCATGATAGATTTGACTTTACGATGACTTGTTGAGTCGGTTTGAATCAACTCAGCTCGAGTCAAGTTGAATCGAGTCAAATTCAAGTTAACTTTAGGAACAACGATGTTGTTGCATCCTATCGAGTCAACATTCCCTAATAAATTGTATACGGTTCCAATCCAAACTCCTTTGATTAATACCATAACACCTCTAACTATATTGCACATATCCTTATGAAATAGAGTGTGCACCCATAAATCACTCATCTTACTGATAGATATCAATTTTCTTGGAAAACCCTGAATGTGTAGCACACCTAGAAGGGTTATACTCCTACCATCCTACAGTGTCAGTCGAACTCTTCCTCGTCTGATAATTTTGGTTGTCATGTTGTCCCACAAGAAAACAACTATTCCTTCCTATCATTCATATTCGTAGAACCATTATCTATGTGGTGTCATATGATAAGATGCTCCTTATTTGATCAACCAAACATCTTGATCTGACTGTGTATTGGTCGACATTAGGTACACATAACCCCCCTTATCTGGAGTTTTCTTTCTCTCAGTAGACTACTTCTCATCGGATCCTGTACCGACTTCCATTTCCTTTGACTTGCAGTCCCTTTTGTAATGCCTAGATTTACCACATTTCCATCATATTCTCATCGACTGAATAGGGGATTTAGATCTACCCTTCAACTTAGACTTTATACCGGAGAATTTTCCTTTATCTCTGTCAACTGGTCAACCTCTTACCACTAATGCATATTTGGTTGATCCTTCCATGTTCTTCCATCTCATTTCTTCCGAAAATAGAGATGCAACCATGTCTTCTAGCGCTAATGTGGTTGAATTACTCCCAATAGCCATGACTAAGATATCCCAAGAGTCTAGCAAAGAACACAATAGGCTAACATATTTCTCCTTCTCAGTGATTTTAATATCCACAAAAGATAACTGGCTTATAATTTTATTAAACATATTTAAATATTCAGTCATCAAATTTCCCTCACTCATCCTTAGAAGATACAATTTATTTCTGAGAAACAAATTATTTACCAGGGATTTCGACTGGTACAATCTCCCCAACTTGTCCCACAGTTTCTTAGTTGAATCTTCACTTGAGACATTCAACAATACTGAATCTGAAAGAAAAAGTCAAATCGTACTCCTTTCCATTCTCTCAAGTTTCTCCCATTCTTCCATTGGCATACCTGTCAGAATGGTACCTTGATAGGATGTTGTCCATTTTTCTTGAACTACAAGTAGATCTTCAATTTTTATCTTCCAAAGCTCAAAATTATGGATATTGAATTTTTGATTTCTAATCTCGAGCTACTTGCCATTCTTTAAGCACAATCTGCAAATATTTCTAACTTACGACTCTTACTAAGCCTAGGGTTTAGCTCATATTCAAGGTTTTTAAACCAATCTCTGATAACACATGTTAGGAAATGAGGAACACTTCCACACTAAACCTAGAAGAAGAGAGGAAGAAAGATTTAATCAAGAAATTAAATGAAAAATCAAACACACAATACACAAAAGATTTTACCATGGAAACCCAAATGGGAAAACCAACATTCCTTGAGTGTTTTTCTCTCTTGTTGTCTTATTCATTTAGATTAAAAGGTTACATGTCTAAACTTGGTCTACACCTAAGACACAATAGACATCATACCTTCTTTCTTTACACAAGAACAACCCTGTAGCCAATTCAACTTACATATGCATGACCAACAAGCTCTTAAAAAATTTCTCTAAAGATTAGATATTCTACAATTAGATTTTATAACATTACAACATGCCTTATTTATAGGATTTACAATAGGAAAAACCCTAAATAAAGACTCTCAAAATTGGTTACATATCCATGCAGATCATTGGTTACAAATCCTATGAATCTCAAGATTTTGTTACAGTCCACTACCAAGTCAGATTACTAGCCGACCTTCATTCGGTTTCATGCGGCCATCTATCGACCTCTTTTCAGTTGACCTCTTTGACTTGCTTTCTATTTCTTAGACTTTGACTTTGCCCGGCCGAACCACCTCGAAATTTGACTTGTTTTCGATTACTTCCACTTTGACTGTGAGTTGATCCATCTTGACTAGAGTTTCATTGCAAAGAATATAACAACCCAACACTATCATGGGTATTCCACTAGAACAATTCATAACAACAAATGTTACAATATTATAAAATCGTTATTATATTGTGTTTTAATTAGATTCCATATTCAATATTACTAGCTTAATGCATGAAATACTAAAAAAATTGAAATTGAAATAAAGAATACAAGCAAATAAAATGTTATCCACACAATGAACACAAGATATACCATAGGAAATTTTTTATGTTCCAAAACCTTAAAATGTCACAATAAACCAGAAGTACACACCATGTACACCAATGTGAGCATGGGGAACAACTCCAAGATAGATAAGAGAGACAAGTTACACAATATCCCCTTAAGGAATACGAGAACCTCCTCCAAATACCCAAATACATTCATACTTCACAATTCACATCTCTCAGTAATGAATACATGATCTCTATAAATACCTATTCACACATTTCACATGAGGCCCCTTTACTATTAGGGTGACCCTATTACATATAAATTTACACATTACATGTACATTTAACCCCATATATGCCCCCCCTTGGGGTCATATCATATACAATTAACCCCATATATGCCCCCCTTGGGGTCATATCAAAAACCCAATACTGGAAAAACCTAGCGAGAAGGCAAGGGCCATTCTCTACTCTTTTCTTCTCAGTTATGAAATCAAAATACACTATGGAGTCTCCAAGGACACTATGGTCAATATAGCTACTAGAGGATCTTCTACTTCCTCTATTCTACATCAATATCCCACTCCCAATGTTTTTCTATCCCATGGAACAATACTCAACACAATAAGAATGGAGCCACTTCCTTTCCTAGTGGTTCAATTTTTAACATAGCTTGATATTTATCTAGGATTAGGGTTATGGATTTCACATGCCTCAACCTACAATTAATGTTAGGATTTTGTTCCCTCTAGAATCTTCTTGAAAGTCCACATATGACTATCTCCACATGTGTGAATAATGGAATCTAATGTGGCATCCACTCGATACCATGGTGGTCAACATGATAAGTAAACTCGTGGGAGGCATAACTTCCACTTATGAGCTTTGACTAAGGTGATTTTCACACTATTGGAAATCTCTTGAAGTGTAGAAAAAATTTGAGAGGCTAAGAGTAAGAATTGCAAAGTTTTTAACCAAAAAATGGTCATTTAAGGCCTCAAATGGGCTCTGGAATGTTCTAGACCCCAAATTAACAAAGTGGGAATTTCCCATAAAATGGACTTACAAGCTAGAAGCTCCAATTTTCCCACCTAGAAAGTATGTATTGCCCTTTCAGGGTAACAGTCTTGGATCCATCCTAATTAGCCGATATGTCATGTTCCATCTCACATGAGGTCAATTGATCATGCCATTTAGATGAAAATTCTATCTTTATTCTCCCCCAATTGCATGATGATTCAACCTTCACCACTTAGCCAACTCAGTCATGGTATATTGATTCTATCCAACCTCACACCTCAGATTATGTATGCACTTGGTATATTATGCTTTCAATATGTTTGGTCATTGTACTTTGGTTTAAGATGAAATACTTCATATGCCATGCTCTTCTCCCCATGCATTTCTTTTTCATTCAAAAATGATGTTATAACTTCTAAACTAGTCATGAAAATGGTAAAGATTCAAGTGTTATCCAATAGAAACTCCATGACATTAACAATTTGATATTTTGTCTCATTTTACCATGGGGGACATGATTTTCCTTTAAATATGTGATGGGTTTTGAGTCTAGTCATACTACTAGTGATTAAGTGGCTGTATCATGTCCATATCCCAAACATACATAATACCTTTTCACCCGTCCCTCTCACTTCCATCTTGTTCATAAAAAAAAAAATCCCCTGCACATCTTTGGATTATCAAATGTCATCTAGCAAGATCTAACATAAACAAAATGAAAAAATAATGTAATCCTAAGTCAAATAAATCCAAAAAGGATAGAGGCGAAGAGTGAAATTAAATAAAAAGATAATAAGGTTGTAGCTATGAAACCTCATTAAAAAGGCCAATGCCCTTAGTCCCATGCTTATCTATGAATATGTAAAGAAATGAGACTTATTCAATAAAATGAATAGATTAAGAAAACAAACAATGAAAGGAGAAATCAATAAAGATCCAAGGTGTTAAATCTAAGAAGAAGCTCCTTCTCAGAAGGGTTACATATACAAATAAGGAATATTCCTAGCTCTTGAAAGTTATTCAGAATATAAAAAAGGACCTTTATCCTCATATGAGTTTTTGAGGGTCATTTCATGACATTTCCCTCCCCCCTCCATAATTTATTCACCTTTTCACCTACGTCTAACCCAATTATCTAGGAAATATTACTTGTCTTGGTATTTTTCATGTGTAATAAGGGGATAAAAGTGTTATGAAATGAGGAAAAATTCCACACTAAACCTAGCATAAGAGAGGAAGAAATATTTAATCAAGAAATTAAATGACAAAGCAAACACACAGTACATAGAGATCTTACCCTGGAAACCGAAACGGGAAAACCAACATTCCTTGAGCGTCTTTCTCTCTTGTTGTCTTATTCATTCAGAATAAAATGTTACATGTCTAACCTTGGTCTACACCTAAGACAAAATTGACATCATACCTTCTTTATTTACACAAGAACAACCATGTAGCCAATTCCGCTTATATATGCATGACCAACAACCTCTAAAATGATTTCTCTAAAGATTAGCTATTTTACGATTAGCGTTTACAATATTACAACATACATTTTATATAGGATTTGTAGTAGGAAAAACCATAAGGAAAGGTGCCCAAAAACAATTACAGATTAACGCAAATCATTAGCTACAAATCTTGCGAATCTCAGGATTTTTTTACAGTCGACTACCAATTGATCTTCATTCGGTTGCCACGTGCTTGCCTATCGACCTCTTGTTAGTTGACCTCTTCGAATTGATTTTTATTTCTTCAACTTCAACTTTACTCGGTTGAACCACCTCAACCTTCGACTTGTTGTCGATATCTTTGACTTCTACTTTACCCAGTCAAGCCACCTCGACCTTCGACTGTCAGTCAATCCACCTCAACTGGACGTTCATTGCAAAGAATATAACAACCCAACATTCTCCCACTTGTTTTATTCTATGTTTAAATTGAGAGATTTATGAAATCTCGTTCACAAACCCAGGGCATCAATGCCCCTTTTCTCTCTGCAACAAGAGAACTTCACAACACTCACAGACTCGATCAAAGAGTCTGCTATGTTTTCCAAAGTGTCTACTTTCTCCAACAACACCTTGTTTCTATCTACCATGTCTCTTATGAAATGTTATTGTACACCAATATGCTTAGTCTTAGAATGGTAAGTTGGGTTCTTTGTAGGAATATTGCACTTTGACTGTCGCAACTTATCTTCATAGATTTCTTCTCAAACCCGATTCCTGAACACAACCTTTGTAACCATACTACTTCTTTACTTCCATGAGTGGCTGCCATGTATTCAAATTTTTTTGTTGACAAGGCTACAAACGCCTATAACTTACTCATCCAACTGATTTCTCGACTGAAAATCTTGAACACATATCCATTGGTTGACCTTCATCGATCAAAATCTCCAACCCAGTTGGCGTTGAAAAATCCATGTACATTTAATTCATTGTCTCCTCTAGTTTTTCCTTGGTATAATATAGCATACTCTTTTGTGCCACACAAATAATTGAATACTATCTTGATATCTATCTAGTGCTCCTTTCCAGGTGTTGGCATGAATATTCTCAATACTCCTACTGCATGGGAAATTTGTGGTCGAGTTCACACCATCGCATACATTAGAATACTAACAACACTTGCATAGGGAACACATGCCATGTCCTCTATTTCCTCTTGTTTCCTTGGACACTATTCAATAGTTAGCCTTGATCCCATAGAAATTGGCACCTTCACAAGTTTGTAATCCTGCATGTTGAAACACTTCGAAATTGTTTCAATATACTTCTTCTGATTCAACCAAATATTTTTAGATGCTTGATCTCTCTTGATATCCATTCTCAAAATGAAATTTTATGCTCCAATATCCTTCATGTCGAACTTGGAGGATAGCTTCTTCTTCACTTCCTTTATTTCACTCATGTTATTTCCAATCAATAACATGTCGTCGACATACAATGCTACATATATGAAACTCCCACCTTATTTTTTGGAATATATGTAGTGATCAACTTTGCTTCTCACAAACCCAAAACTAAGGACATATGTGTCAAACTTTTGGTACCACATCCTTGGTGATTGCTTTAGACAATAAAGGGATATTTTCAGTTTGCACACAAAATCTTTCTTACCCTTTACAACAAATCCTTTAGGTTGTTTCATGTAGATTTCTTCTTCAAGGTGCCCATGTAGGAACAATGTATTTCCAGATCAAATGTTGTAGCTAGAGACATTAGTAATGTAATGGAAGTTAATTTTGTAACAGGGGAAAAAATATCATTGAAGTCGAATCCTTCAACTTGGGAATATCCTTTCACTACTAGTCGAGCTTTGAATGTATCAAATTGACCTGTTGCATTCATCTTCTTCTTGAATACCCATTTTCTACTGATAGGCTACCTTCCACTAGGTAATTTGACTAAGTCCCACGTATCATTCTTGTGCAATGATTCCGTCTCTTCGACCATGGAATCCTTCCAGGGTTTTCCCTCTGTTGAGTTGACTGCCTCCCCTACCAAATTAGGCTTCTCATCGGTGGAAGTTAACAAAAATGCATTACTAAATTCGAGAAAACTATACCTTTCGACTGGTTTTCTTACTCATTCCAAACTCCTTACAACCCGGGTCAATTTTTCTACCTCTTCTCCTGATTTAGTTGACTCATCTAAATCATATTCTTTGTTCCTCTGTTCAAACCGCACCTTTTTTGGACCATTCTCTATTTGAACAATCACTTCAGACTCAAAATTCCTTTCGAATTATATGAAGACCACATCTCGACTACGCACTATTTTCCTTGATGCAAGATTCTAGAGCTTATATCCTTTCATTCCTTCTTTGTATCCAATGAAAATACACTTAACTGATTTCTTGTCCGACTTGCTCCTCTTTTCCTTGGGAATATGCACAAATGCATCACAACCAAATACTTTTAGATATGAAACTGAAAGATTCTTACCAGACCATAACTCATGTGGATTTGTGTCAATTAGCACTGACGAAGGAGACATATTCACCAGATATTTTGCAGTGTCAATTGCCTCTGCCCATAATTCTTGTGCGAGCCCAACACCACTGAGCATGCTCCTTTCCTTGTCCATCAATGTCATGTTCATTCTCTCAACAACTCCATTTTTTTGTGGGGTATATGGTGAGGTATTTTGGTGTGCTATACCACACTACTTGTAGAACTCATCAAATTCCTTTCCACGGAATTCACAACCGTTGTCAGTTCTCAACACTTTAATCTTCTTATTTGTCTAGTTTTCTATGAGAGATTTAAAATCTTTGAATTTCTCTAAAACCTTTGTTTTCTTCCTCGATAAATACATCCATGTTTTTTTGATAAAATAATCTATGAAGGAGACATAATACGGGGATCCACCAAGTGAAGGCACTGGAACAGGTCCAAACTCATCACTATGAACCAACTCTAGAATCCCATTTTCCCTTGTTTCTCCAGATGGTAGTCTCACCCTAATTTTGTTTCCATATACACAATGTTCACAAAAGTCAACTTATAAATTATATTCAGGAAAATATTCGACCATACCTTTTTTATGCCCATATGTCCCATCCTTTTGTACCATAGCATGTTTGGGTCGCCTTTACAATGAATTGTAGATTTGGGTTGAATCGAATCAACCCAAGTGGAGTCGAAGTCGAGTCAACTTTAGGAACAATGATGTTGTTGCACCCAGTCACATTGACATTCCCTAATAAATTGTATAGGGTTCCAATATGAATTCCTTTCATTAAGACCATCACACCTCTAACTATATTGCATGTATCCTTCTGAAATAGAGTATGCACCCCTACATCAATCATCTTGTTGACATATATTAGGTTTCTTTCCAACCCATGTAGCACACCTGGAAGGGTTCTGTTCCTCCCATCCTCCAATGTCAAACAAACTCTTCCTCGTTTGACAATTTTGGTTGTCGAATCATCCCCCAAGAACACATATCCTCCTTCATATTCACAAAAGACATTCTCTATATAGTGTCATATGATAGGATTCTTTGGAGTCTATCAACCAAACATCTTGTTTCGACCGATCGAAGTCAGGTACACATTGCCTCCCATATCTAGAGTTGTCTTTCTCTTAGCCAACTACTTCTCATATGATCCTATACTGACTTCCATTTCCTTTGAGTCGCAGTCCCTTTTGTCATTCCTAGATTTACTACATTTGTAGCATCTTCTCGTTGAATGAACAAGGGATTTAGATCTACCCTTTGACTTATACCTTCTACCAGAGAATTTGTCTTTATCTCTGTCAACCAGTTGAACTCTCACCACTAATGCATCTTTGGTCGATCCTTCCATATTCTTCCTTCTCATTTATTCTGACAATAGAGATGAAATCATGTCTTCTATAACTAATGTGGTTGAATTACTCCCTATAGCCACAACTAAGATATCCCAGGAGTCTGGAAAAGAACATAATAGGATGATAGATTTCTCTTCTTCAATGATTTTAATATCCATAAGGGATAACTAGCTTATAATGGTATTAAACACATTTAAATTCTCAGTCACCGAACTCCTCTCACTCATCCTCAAAAGATATAGTTTCTTTATGAGAAACAACTTATTTACCAAGGATTTCGACTCGTACAAGCTTCCCAACTTGTCTCACAGTTTCTTGGCTGAATCTTCACTCGAGACATTCAACGGTACCGAATTTGCAAGGCAAAGTCGAATCATACTTCTTTCCATTCTTTTAAGCACAATATTCAAATATTTATAACTTATGAATCTTACTGAACCTAGGGTTTAGCTCATATTCAAGTTTGTTAAACCAAGCTCTGAAACTAGATGTTAGGAAATGAGGAACACTTCCACACTAAACTTAGCAGAAGAGAGGAAGAATGATTTAATCAAGAAAGTAAATGACAAAGAAAACACACAGTACATATAAATTTTACGCTGGAAAACCAACATTCCTTGAGCTTTTTCCTCTCTTGTTGTCTTATTTATTAAGAATAAAAAGTTACATGTCTAACCTTGTTCTACACCTAAGACACAATCAACATCATTCCTTCTTGCTTTACACAAGGACAACCCTGTAGCTAATTCGTTTTACATCTGCATGACCAACAACCTCTAAAATTATTTCTTTAAAGATTAACTATTCTACTTGTTGTAGATATCTTCGACTTCGAATTTACCTGGTCGAACCACCTCAAAATTTCATTGTCAGCCGATCCACCTTGACTGGAATTTCATTGCAAAGAATATAACAACCCAACAAAAAGTGTCCTCCCATGGTAAACTTAGGCAATTTTCAAAATTATCCCTTGTTATGTTGTTTCGAGAAGAGAAGCATAATATGTGCATCATCTAATGCCTTGTAAGAAGGTTAGACCACCACTATGAGTGGGGTTTCTTGTATTGGTATTTTTGTACATGTATATGGGGTATCATCCATGCCTTGGGAAACATGTACCATACCTCAAGATCATGACACTACATTGGGATCGATGATGCTAAATTCGGATATAAGTACCCATATTTGATCATATCCATCGACATTGGGATCCATGACATTTTATTTTGGATGCATGTACTTCATTGAGATATGTGTCACTATATTGGGATCCATGACAGTGCATTGATCTATGATGGGGATGCCACATCATCACTGTGGAAAATGGAATGCTTCAGGAGGGTTCTTGTCACACCGCTAGAGAAATTCAGTTGGATGGTGGAAACATCAAGCATTCCTAATGATGTGTGGCACCAAAACTTTTCAACTCGATGACAAGACCACATCGGTTTACTTGACCCAGAATATGCCTTACTCTTACATTCATTTATTACTTAACAATTTATGTTTTCATCTTTTACTTAAAACATCAACAAGTAAAGATCACATCCATACACAGTAACAATGAAATATGCAAGTGCACGGCCAAACCAAGATAACACCCAAATTTTATTACAAAGACATAAGTGTGTCGAGTCTACAACTTGTGTCACACCAAAGATATATTTACAATGAGTTTCTGCTCAAGTTTACACAAGAACCTATGCAAAACACAACAGATAGAATTCCTTCATCACCTTGAAAAACCCTTCATACCATTGACCAAAACACTTGACAAATGACTTCAACTTCACCTCATGTTGCTTTCATTTTTTCAACTTGTAACACCCAATTCCTCTACCCAAATATTCTCATCCAACAACTTCCTTGAGTTCAAGAAAATCTCACCCTATTCTGCTCTTTGATGTAGTCTCCCCAAGGCGACACAAGTCACCCACCAAGGTCGACTTGGCCCCTTGGGAGGAGATTTACCTCTCTACTAAGATGCTACCTCAGATCCCCAACTCAGTGATTATTAAGTATGAATGTCACTTCTGATCTTCCCCTTCATTCGGTCTCCTCCTTGACATATATAGGTTCCCAACTATCCAAACTAGCGCATCCTTTGCCTTAGAGTGACCCGACGTTTCGTAACTTGTCCACATAACTCTTGGGATGAACTTTGTTTAAGGTGTGCATATCCCTTAGGTGAGTTTCCCAACTAACCTAAGTGCACCCTCCTTCTTCCATCCAACTTTGATGTTTTTCCTGGGCACCCAAGTCATGTCTGCACAACCAATTGTCAACTTAGCAAACTTCAACCGATGGATAATGTTTGTCACATGTCACCTTGGTCAACTCCCTTTGGCACACCGAGCACCCATGGTGAGAAATATTTCCCAATACAAGGTTTACTTCCATTTGGTTGGACCGGGTGCCTTGTCCACTAAATCGT
>ML834557.1:29917-49640 GCA_009831015.1 Picea engelmannii | reverse complement strand
TTTTCACTAATATCATCACCCCATGTGTAATGTAACTTGATATGCAATTGTGATTTGGAAATTGCTTGTTTTGCATGCATAATGTCATGTATGTTTCTTCAAACATAGAATATCGGATTGCATTGTGTCATAGTCATTGAGTATGTTATCCAAATGTGCATGTAGGTTGTGCATGTTAAGTGACAGAATTGATACAAATGACTTTGTTAGTATAGATTGGTAATCATATTGTAGATGCCATTTTGCGCTAGTCCTAAGGCGTTGCATCTCAATATCAACTTTGTGTTTGAATTTGAAGTTATCTTTTTTGAGAGAGCCTAGTAAATACAAGGAGTCTATACTTCTGACACGGGACAATGTTGTGTATACAAGTCCATGTATTTGAATTCCAGCAGGGTCAAATGCAACACTATCAAGTGTTAGCCCTTGCGATCTGTGGATTGTACATTCACATGCAAGTTTAATTGGAAATTGTTTTCGAATCTTCAGTTGACCTGTCTTTGTCGATGTCGATACTGGTTTTGATATTAGTAAGATAGGTGTCCAATCACACGCAATGTTTTAATTATATAGATAAACCAACTTGTTTTCTTGTTGGTGGCCAATATGCGGCTCATGGAACTTAATCCAGAGGACATCAACTTTTTATGTTTTGGTATAAGCTTTGAGTATTCCAACTGCACCATTTACCAAGCTATCCTATGAATCATAGTTGCAGGCATATATTTCAACTAGCATGTCTAATTTCAGGACAACTTGGAAAGGAAAAGTGGTTGTATGTTCATATCGTGGTACATTTCCATGGTTGTCTTCTTTGAGGTCAATTGAATTGATGATTATATCATCTCCAAGCATGAGCAATAACATGTACTGTTATTTATTGCAACATCCCTATTCATGTAGAACATGTAAGGGAAGGTTGGGTATGTTGGTGCAGGTTGCATGCACCTTGAATTGATATATCTTAAGTCATCATATGTTTGGCTGTTTGTCCACATTCTATTCAGAATTGCAATAAATGTTTCATATGTCTGCCACATTGTAGTATGCAATTCAAAGCATTTTATATTGTCTTTCTAGAAGACATGTGTCAGTATTTTCATATTGACTGTAGGTTGTTCAAATATCAAAGAATCTTGGATGGGTTGCACCTGGTAAAGATCCCCACAGAATATCATGTCAATGTTTCCAAAGTATTTTGTGTGCACATGTTTTATGCTTCTCAGTCGGTTGTCAATGGAATACAAGAAGCGACTTCCAATGAAAGATGCATCATATATGAATACAAGTTGTAGTTCGTCATAAATCTTAGACAAGGTATCTAACATTTCCTTGATGAGTGGAAGAAATTGTGACTTGTTAAAAGGAATAAAAAATGCAGAGTGCACTGTTGTTCCACCTGCATTATTTGCAGCTTTTCCTATGTATGCAACTATTATCCCCTTTGGTTTCATAGGGTCAAACAAATTGTTTGAATCATAGATTTGTATAAGCATTTGGAATAGTGATTCTATTGTGAATGTCTTGCCTATTCCTGCCCTGCCTGTAAGGAACAAGTGAACAGGAGTGTGCATGTTTAAGCATTTTTTAATTACAATGTCCTTTAGAATTGCTTGTTGTTCTCGATTCAACAATCGTATGACTTTGTAGCATTAGTTATTTTCAATAAAGAAAGGATGTTTTGTGAATTGAAAGCCAAGATTGATATGCTTTTCAATGTCGGTTGATTGAGGATGAGGAAAATATTCTTCCAAGTCATAGGACTCATAGAGAGTTCTAGTTGTTTTATGGTTTGTCAATGTCTCATCAACATTGTTAGGGTTTTCTAGTTCACGAACTGCACTTTCTAAATCACCCCATGTTGGATTAACATTGTATGTAAATCTAGATTCATTGGTTTGTATTGTAGTCTCATAAGAAATATACGTACCTTCCCATGTAGGGAAGTTATGCTTTAATGTGTTTTCATTTTGATCACACGAAACGTACAATAGTAGTTTTTCTCTAAAATAGTTTTCATAGTTAGTATGTTTGTTGTATTTGACAAAGCGTATTACAGATGGTTTTTTTATTTTTCATATGGGTGCACCATTTTTTTTTGTAATGCAATACTAAATCTGCTAAGAAGATATGATTAATAGGAGATGGACGTTGGAGGTAATAATCAATAATAGAGTGACATAGTACGTTCTCTGAATTATCAGGCTCTTGTTCTAGCAAAGACGATGGTTTAAGAAAAAATGTGTGTTTCTCAAGTGGAGATGTGTTTATGAAGACACATTTCCTTGAAATACAGTTGAGGGGTAGGGAAAGTGCAATGTGGACTTCTTGTTGAGTAGACATTTGTTTAAGATTAAGTAATGTGTTTCCAAGCGTAAGTATAATTTGCATAGCATCAATATGACTTCTTTCATGTTCTTTGTGTATTCTTATGAATGCACTTTTCATAGATTTGTTGACCTTTGTCATGTACGAGGTACAATATGATGTTACATCATATGCATTGAGGACATATTGTGCATCTGTATTTGCATTGCACATAATTGGCATGTCCTTGGAGAAACCGTTGTTCCAAATATGGGAAAGCTTTTGTTTAAGGAAAATTGTTGGTTGTTTAAGTGTAGATTGTATGGCTTGGATGTACTCATCTTCTGTTAGATTTAGCTCTGCCAAGAAGTCTTTGAAGCTCATGAAGTCATCAAAGTATCGTTGTTCTAGAAATGCGAACAAAGATCTAGATTTCTCAATGAGAACATTGTCCTCTAAACTAATTGGCTCTGTGATTCTTGTTGTTCTCATTGGTGGCATAGGGAAGTTGTATTTGCAATGTGAAATTTTTCATTTTTGACAGCTTCTTGTATGATAATGTCTATGAAATTTGGCAAGTTCTAGATCCAAATGATCTGTGTTGCATGTTATGTATTTGTCCACAAACTGCTCAATCTGTGAGTTGTTGTCCTTTCCATAGACCGATGCACCCTCTATCCACAATAGTGTGTGGTCATGCTCACTCCCTCTATTCTGGAATTCATTCACAAAATAATAGTTCGATATTTTTCCAAAGAACGTTTCATCATGACATATCAATTTCCTCAAATAGTTTATTATATTCCTATAGTAGTGAGTACATGTCACTGTGTATTTTCTTATGAGGTAGTCAATGTCATCATTTTCCAATGTATCAATTTGTTTTTTCCTTTTCCTGTTCTTATACAATGCAGAAATCGTAGCCACCAATGGATCCCAATGATGCTCTACACTTGTAAATGTGATGAAAAATGTTGGCGGTCCCAATTGTCAGATCATTGAAAAAATAGTTTTCTTGTTTTGTTGCAAATAGTCAGGAGATATGTGAATGTTGAAATCTATGTATCCAATATCAGATTTTAGGATTTTTTCTAGGTTTGCTTTGTACTTGACATCTTTGGCCAATAAATTTCTTCCTTGTACCTGGCATTTTCTTATTCTCACCCACATTAAAGAGAGCACTTGCTCAATTATTATGCACATTGTTTTGAAAAACAAATTTTTTGTGTGACAGGAGAAGTCACCGCTTGAATGTAGCAGTTCCCATCGACTATTTTTTGGTAGTTGAATCGTTCTATGATGTCACTGGGACATGGACCTCCATAGAACAGTGTTGGGAAGTTCATTTCCTTAGAAAATTTATCCTTGAATATTCCAAGTGGACATTTCCCTTCAGCAGGTGCAATTTCAACAATCTTGTCTTGTAAGTCACGAATGCGTTGTGAGTCAATGAATTCATGTATCAATGTTTTAGCAGGTCTTTCATTCTTCGATTGATCGCTTGTATCAAATTCACTAGAAGTTTTGAAAGTCAGTGCATAACTATCATCTCCTTCTTCAAGAACATTTTTCTAGTTATCATTTATATAGATGTCCTGTGCTTTGTACAGGGCCCTGGAACATAATTCTTTTAATGCTTTCATGACAACATGCACACACGCTTTACCTGTCTGGTATGCATTCTTGTATTGCAAACATCTTTTGAGAGATACAACAATTGTCATTCTATCGCTAATGAATTGTGGAAAGGATTTTTGTACAACATCTAGTTGGACAGGCACATTAATAATTGATCTTGTTAAGCCCAATTGGGGTCGTTTATAGCCCCAGGGTCTGATTTGTGCAAATGCAATTCGCAGAGATACAAGTCTCTCTTCAAGCTCTATAAGTGTACTTACATTTGGTAGTGGTTTATTACATCTTATTAGATATGGTAGTGGTTTATTACATCTTATTACATCTGGTAGTGGTTTATTACATCTTATTGCAAAGTGTGGCAGTTTTCCATTTTCAAGTGATCGTTTGCATGGAAGACGAATATTTCCACTGGAAAATGTTTTATCATTTAGTGTCAAGCCGAGGTTTTTTTTTTGCAAGTCAGGGGTGAAAGACTTAGTTTTTTTTGTGAAATTCAATTGATCGCAAACGAGACATGCGATGGAAGGAGTGTATTTAATTTGTTTTGTATAGATCTGTTTTGAATCTCTCTTCCCTAGACAAGCACACGTAGTAAGTGTTTGCTGGTTTTCATTGCTAGCAGTGCAAGGTGTTGTCTCTAGGCCATGATATGAGATTTTTTCCTCTTGGTCAGTACCATGACCATTGTGGGATATGTGGCTTCACCTGTTTCTCTCACACATCTATTTTTTCAACATGTGGTAGGTTAACTTATGGTTTCCACTGGGAACTAGTTTCACTTGTTGACAATCCATGTTGAAGGTAGAATCAACATTTGTTATGAGCATTGCATCCTCACCATCTGGATGGTGCAAATGGTGATGTTCTTTGTCATTGTACATGTGATGTTTGTGTTCAGAAGAGAGTGAGAAAATGTGATTATGTTGTGCACAAACAATTTTTTTTAGGTTGTGATATGTGAGTTTCTATCTATAAGGAAGCGTACCAATGTATTTTTTTCTCTCATGTATGACCTTTTTCAAGTTGTGATAAGTTAGCCTATGTTTTTTGTTTAATGTTTGTATGAAATCATCACAACTGGGATGAGTTTTATTATGATTAAATAACATTTGACGCTTATGCAGATTCGATGCAGTTTGGGTGGCATGGACAGTGGATCCTGAACTAGTAGTATTTCTTATCAAAGGTTGATAATGTATGTGTGTTGTCTCTATTTTCAACGACAGAATGTCAATTGTTTGATCGTATTTTGAATCAATATAGTAGGAATGGAAAGTACCATCCGACAAGGCCAACCAGACCTGGATATTTACTCTGAATATGATAGATAGCCATTGCAAGCAGAATCTGTCACCCTCTATATTTCCTTTCTCATATGGCATTTCCATGTTTACTAGGTATTGTTGCCAACTTCCAATTATCAGCATACTTTCTAGGAGATATGGTAAAAGGTGTTGATGGAAGCAGTTAAAATCCTATTGACTTCCACCTATAATTTCATTGCAAAAGGATTGCACATCGAACTATGTTGCTACCAAATAGCAAATTGCATTGAACAGACTATCTCCACAGCTAGATGCAATAGTTGTCGCTATGTGCAATCCATGGGAGTGTATATGATGCATAATTCATTTCCAATGTGATTGAAGGTCTATGCAAATGAGGGACAAGTAAATATGAGGTACTCTAAGATTGCATATGGATAATTTTCTATAGAGTAGTGGTTCATAATGACCATTGAGAGGATTGGCATCATGGAACAAGATGCAATATGGATCCCTAGATGCAGTTCTATTGAATAGTAGATATATTGTTTTTGTTGTTAATGACCATATTCCAATTAATATATTCAGCCACTTGGACAACCACCGCATACAAATTTATCTCCCCAAAGTCCCCTCTCATGTGCAAGCAGAGTTGCAGATGCATACAAACACATCTTTGAAAAATACGTAGTGACATCATGTATTCCATGCAACTGGCAAAGAAAATCAGATACGAATTCATATTGATATGACTCCAATGTCTCAACTTTGACACTTTCTAAATAGGCCAAGAAATTATCTATCAATCCATTGCACAGGTCGGTTGAGGAATAACGGAAATGAAATAGAACTTGAAATGCATCGAAGAGGCAATCTCCCACAGTATAAGAGTATGCATCTAATCTAAAAATCCCATTGCTATGCAATACCTGGTTGATGTTTTCATGTAAAATGGAGTATGTATCTATTTAATAGCACTCAACATCTATTACTTGCTTCATCTTTTAAGTTGTGATTTTCAAGATGTTTTTTAGCTATATTTAGGTAATATGTAAATAGGAAAAAAAAGAAAAATGAAAACTATAAGTCTGAAACTGCATACCAATTTTGCTATGTATCTTTCAACCTTCCTCATGTCAGATTCAATGCCCTGTGATCACTATATCATACAAAAAACAAACAAATTTATAGTGAACAGTGAACCATACAGAATAGACAACGCAAATGAAATAACACTATAAATTTGCTCAGCACCAAGACCGAGTATTTAAGGCATATCATTTTTTGAACTTATTCTACACATTCATCCTATAAGCGTTTCGATAGACATTGTACATAGATTTACAGTCACATTCACCATTTATTTTCATCCCCATTCTTCACAAATAAACACCAAAATAGATATGAAACGACTTCTTGATGCCCTCCACTGAGAAAACCCATATAGATGGTCTGTCAGATAAACAAAAGCGGAAGAACTAGGCATTACAAAATTTTACCACATGAACGGGACCAACACACATCACAACTTCTTAAGGTTTAAATTATCTTACAACATGAAGAATATATTCGAAGATGTTTCAATTATCTTACAACATGAAATCTAGTCTGATACATATCAGTGAACTGACCATTCAAATGATAAAGAACCATTTCTACAACATGAGATTTAGATCTGAAAACGGTGATGGAAGATGCTTTTCAAGACACAAAGGATAGCATAAATCCAACAACTAAACGTGGTTTTTGATACAAAGAATAAAAGCATGCCCTGTCACAACCTAGAAAGAAAGGATGGAAAGGTCCTGGTAGATGCTTCCTCCGCAATGACAACTCTGAATTTTTTTTGTAAACCCCTTTGCATTTCTATTTTCCAAAGATCTATGGTACGGTTTTTAGGACATGGAAGTGGGCATATGTGACTGGAAGGGAACAAATTGAAAAAAAATGCACCAAACGTATGGTTTTCAGGAATAGAAAATATGAGGAGAACATTTGATTTCCTTTTTTATATGTCACTGTGGCTGCAACAGATGTGGGTTTTGTGTCCATCATTGACATTCAAAGGGGAACAAGAAGTTTTGGAAGGGAACATCCTGGAAAAAATGCACCAGATGTATGGTTTTCAGGACCAGAAAATATGGGGAGAAAATTTGATTTCCTTTTTTATATGTCACTATGGTTGTGACAGAGGTGGGTTCTGTGTCAAACATTGACGTTCAAGAAAAAGAACAAGACAATAGCACACCCATGTTTCTCTAGTCGTAGAAGTCACACAAAAAGGTGTTTTGCAAGAGGATTTTGACTCAAGCATCCCTAGTATTCAAAATTATTACTTGCAAATTGCAAATAGTAAACAACAAAAAACAAATAGGAATGAAACCATGGCACTGAAACTTACCCATGAATGACGAATGATAGAAGCGCAGTTCCAATTGTGGACTCAAAACCCCAACCGTGGAAATTGCAACAATAGTTCCAACTGCCGATGCAAGACCCCAACCTTGCAAAGTTGAAGAAAACAAGAGAAATAAGCAAACAAAAAACTACTGAACAAGCACCAAGAGGTCCAACTGCAGCTACAAGACCTCAACTTTGCAAAGTTGAATCAAACAAAAATAAGCAACATCAAGCGAACCAATGAGCAAGAATCAACCAGTGAACCAATAACGTCGGTGAAGAACAATATTGCCCAAATTCATTGCAAACAAGACTGTATCAAAAAATTGGAGGAAATTGTATTGTAACATGACTGTTAAGTAAACATTTAAGGCTATGATGTCTGTTAGGTAAACACTTAAGGCTGTCAGAATCGTTGAAGGGCCTCGGGTTGTGTAAACATTTAAGAAATAATGCAGTGTAGTAGGCTTGTTTACATACGTAATAATGAAAATGCCTCTGTAAGTACGTAATAATAAAAAAAACAATAATAATAATAATAACAATAGTTCGAACAATAGAGACTATGAAAAAAAAAATTAGTCAAACGACAAACTAATATGAAGTCAACTAATTAAAAAATGACTCTCCATGCTCAAAACTTTGGATATCCAAACATTTCAATAAAAATAGTAAAAATTCGAAAAGACCGTAGATGATCAAAAAATTTGGATATGCTAACATATAAAACATTGGGAATAGTGAAGTTGTCAATAAGACCTCAAATCTATTATCCAATGAGATCATGAGATATAAGTCTTTTTTTATTATATAAAAAGTAATGTTTTTAGTTCTCTAGTTCGAACAATAGAGATTATGCAAAAACAATTAGTCAAACAACAAACTAATATGAAGTCAACGAATTATCGATCGCTATAGTCCCTCTATGCCTTCGACAGGGACTAAAAAATACTAATTCAGATATAGCCATATGACAACCCACTTACCAAACTTATAACATGCTTAAATATTGTGCTCAATTATTATAGCAGTTATTGCAAGTATTGTTTTGTAATTGGTAGTTTATTATATCCATGAAACTCATTAGTAATCAATAAACATTCATGGATTACAACTTCATCAATTATCTCATTTGTAAATGAGGTCAAGAATGGGTCAATTATTGTTAGTTTATTCAATCCCTCAAAATTGACATAAATTCTTAATCTTTTGTGATATTTATTTTTTGGCTACACAACCATAGGGCTTGCCCATTCTAACCTTCTTATTGGGTATATAATGCTTATTGGTTCCATGTTATTTATTTCTTTCTTAAAATTGTTATTGATTGGTTTTTCTTCGGTTATAAGACATATCTATGTTTCTCTCATTTCCACAACTAATCCTTTCATGTCTTTCTAATCTTGGGAAAATGCATCTTGATACACTTTCACCAGGTTGACTATTTGTTAAGTTTCATGTTATCGTGAGTGGTCTCCAATGGAAGAAATTTTAGATCAGACATTTTTTGAGATATCTACTTTCTTTATATTGATTTCTGCATTGACCCAACCCTCTTCTCCCTTCAATTACATCTATATATTGTTGTATAAAGTGGATTTTTTTTTCTTCAATTGAAGATTTTTATTTCAAATTTTCAGTTCATATACTATGTTTAATGGTTTATTTGTTTGTTTTATGGATTATTCAATGTAAAACCCACCAAAAAATTACTCATGTGGTGGGAGGATCCCACCTCCCAAACAAAAAAGAGCCCTCACATACACAAAGATGACCCTCTAAGCTTAATTCCCCTAAAACAAAGTCACAAGGAGCCATATCAAATCTAAACTTGCCAACAAAAGATTCCATAGGGAAAAAACAAACACCATGGAAAGGAATTGGAAAAATCACTAAACTAGTTAGAAAAAATAGGAACTTTGTCGAAAAAAGTATTAAATTGACATTTTATAAATCAATTTTTTTACCACTTTTAAATGGAAAACCACAAACCACTGAAGAGAAATATTAAAATCTAAGGAAAACTAAGAGTTGATAATTGGAGTTCTAGAGGTGTGACTAGAGTGATGAAAGAAGAGATTTGAGCTCTTCCAATACTCAAAATATGTACTAGGCTCAATCTTGCAAATGAACAAATATCTTCAACATTCATTCAAAAATATTTACAATAGGGTACCTTAACCTTAAAAAAAATAGGAGTTAACCTCACAAGCACTTTGATACCATGTTGAAATCAATAGGAATGAACACCATAATGAAATAAAACATCCAAATCAAATATCAAGACACCAATATCTATATGGTAAAATCCGTAAAGAAGGAAACATCCATAGAGAAAAAAAGAAGTCACATTACTTCTCAAGAATGAAATGATACATCTAGTACAATACTTTATGTTAGAGCATAAATAAGATTTTCGTGTAAAAATCAAAATTTCAATTCCCTTTGTGGTTTTTTGTCTTTTTCAAATAAAATTTTTAACTTTAGGAATATCATTTCTTAAACTAAATTTTTTTTTATATTTTGACAAGGCAGATCAAGCATCAATTGTTAAACCCGACACTCATCTAAAGCGACGGCTCTCGCAGCTTCAGGGATTCAAAATTGTGAAATGTTTAATCAACACTATAACTCTTATTCAAGGTTTTATTTCGGAACTTCATGATTCAGTAATTCAAGCTCAAATTTATAAAGGTATTTAAAATCTCGAAGTCACGAAGCTTCGGAGTTCTAGAGCTCTAAATTTACATATTATGTCTTAAAGTGTTAAACTAATGTGTCCTATGCCACTTGACACTCTTTACATGTGGAGACACGTGGAATTCATTTTTTTCACTCTTGGTCATATAATTCACATGATTTGAGGTGACACATGTCACTCATATTTTTATGACACATCATCAGACGTGACGTCATCCTGTCACACCACTCTGGGATACCGTCCTCCAAAATATTAAAATGTCAAAAAATATAAACAACGTTGGAGTACCAAGACACCAAAATTATAAAGCGTCGAAGATTAAAGGGTAAAAATGTTTTATTTGGCGTAATTAATGGTAAGTAATCACTTCGTTAATTCGGCCTCTGGGGTAACTGTAATGAAAAAATCATGAAGCAACAAAGCCTCAGAGTCCATGAGTTCCAAAGTTTCTTAAAGTTAAAGGAATCATAAACTGTGGTTAATTAAAACTAAAGTATCAATTAAAGGATCATTAGTTGCTCCGTGAAATCGTCCTTCGAGATATATTTAGCATTTGTCATTTGAAACTCCCAAATGTCAAAGCATCAAAATCACTCATTTTCATTAAATCACGATAATTAAAGGTATATTTAAAGTGGTTAAGGTAAAGGATTTGAAAATCTTACGGCCATCAGGTAATAAATTTGATAGATTTGACATGATTACCCTGTCATTCGATTAATTGTAAAATTGATTTACGGTTTGTGTTTTCTATTCAATAAAATCACTTTTGAATTTCATACCATTTCTCTATTCACCTTCAGAACTTTCACTACATTAGTTGGGTTCATATATTTTTATTTTTACAAGAGGATTGATATTTGGAAATTATGGCACCATGTAAAACAACGAGAAAACAAGATCCATTTGTAGAAGAACCAAACCCAAATTCAGAAATTTTTTCAGACACTATCGCTCACCTGATAGACGTCATTAAATCGTGGAAACAGTTTTATGAAATCTTGGAGAAGAAAAATTCCCTCCATTTTGATGAATCAAGTGGAGGAGAAGATGAGTCAATTGCAAACAAGCTAAGAGAGGTGGCTAAGTCAGATCTTCACAAAGTTGTGGCACGACCAAAATGGTTTCCATATACAAATATGATACGTTGGGCCCTGGATCACATTGATATTTCGACGAGAACCATCTACAGTCATAAGAAGACCATTGTTGGCTCATTTCGACCCAAAGACATTAAATTAATGTATAAATTAACTTGCACCCCCAAACATACTTATAATGCATCATTTATAATAAAGCTTGAGAATGATGAATGTGTAAATTACGTCAAAACTATCCATGATATAGTAAAAACTTGGTGGGGAAATAAAAATAAATTTAAAGTTGATAGAAATGGAACATATTCTATAGCCTCATGTGATGCCCATATTATGTATATTTCCATGATTCTTTGTAGAATGTTTGGAAAGAAAATCCATACACATTTTACTATAGATTGGGCTCCTATAATCCATGAAGTAGAAGAGGGTTATACTTTTGATTGGGGAAAAATGTTGTCGGATAACCTAGCCAAAAAAATAGAGGATTACATAGCCCAGAAATCCAAAGGGGAAAATGCTCCTTTCTATATGTCTGCATATATTATGGACGCAATATGTTTCAGAACCCCATTTCCTCTTATGAATTGGAGCTGGACTCAGACTATCACAGAACCTATACACTTATATCATTCGAAATTATGGGAGGAAAATGTAAAGGATTGTTTTTATGAGATTTGTCACAATGTGGTTATTCCAATCCATGAAGCTATTTATAGTCAACCTCCTCCCAACACTTCAAAACAAATTATTGGGAATTTGGGTGATATTACAAACTGGTACATTGAAGAAATTTTTTCTTATATTATAGTCTTTGGTTGTTTTTCATCTCCACGTGCTCTTCCCAGATTTCTACCAGATAGACTTGTTTACAAATAAGTAGCCTATTAGACGGTTTCAACAAGCATCACTAAAGAACTGAAAGTTGCACATAAATTATTTTGGCTGGCCTTTCCCATACAAGTTGGTATATTCTCATTATCAGATTTTGGACATGCTATGGTTGAAGCCTCAGCCTTAGATGGTATCAAATTAGCTGACATTGAATACAAGAGGCATGATCCACATAGGGTGGTAGAAAATCATTTGGCTCAGTTTAACATGAAGAGATACATCCACAAAAAATTCACCTTCTGACGAAGTTTGAGTTAGATCATATGATGAAGTCGTATCTAGATTTCAAAGTATTCTTGAAGAAGAACAATTAGGTTTTATCATCTTTCAAAAGAACAGAAGGGTCAGTTTACCTAATATCTTGCAGGTAGACAAAGTCTTAGACCAACTTCACAACCACCATCATCAAATCCAAAGAAACATGACTTGCTTGAGGTCAAAACTAAAGAAGTGGAAAAGACACCAAAAATGTTTCCCAAGGATACAACAATTATAGGGATATCCATACTAGGTAAAAATAATCAAGAATCATTAGCATTGTTTGAAGCTTTCATGAAACATGGGCATAGTTTTCCTCATTTATTGACAAATATTGAAACTCTTGTAAAAGATATTAAAAATCAAGGGGAATCTACTGCACTTTCCATTCCCATACTATCCCTAATCCCCTAGCAACAAGTTTTGATTTACCATGTTCAGAGGTTATAAATATAGATGACCTGACACCTATTGAACCAGAAGAGATGCCTTCATCATATTTATTCTTCGATGATCTCTAGCCACGTGTCCTCCGGATACAACGGTTCAGATCTCATCGTGATTTCACATTTCGTAGAATTGGAGGATGGCTTTTGGCCATTATCCTCTTCACAGTTATACTGGATCCAACTATTGCTAGTCCTTCACGCTCTGATCCGATATATGAGGTCTAATATCCTCCTCTTCACACTCCTCCTGTCTGGAATCTGATATGAAGGCCATCGGGTATTCAAGATTGGTGATCCAACGACCACTATCGCTCCTCCTCTTGAGCTTACGCATCCTCCTGACTTGGAATAATTTCTAAGTGTCAAAGGTTCTGCGACCTTTTATCCTTCTGTGAGCCTTAATGTATGGGATCTTGTCTGCACATCTCAGAACGCTATCTCTCATGAGATTTGGAAAACGTTTCCCTCAACCTTGGAACACACTTTCACTATGCGTGAAACTCTACGCTATTCCTCCTGAGCTTATCGAGCTTTCTCTTCTGTGTCTTCGTTGTTGTTCTTGCCATGCACACTCTACCTGTAAACCTTCTTTTTCTTTGTTGTTCTTTCCATCAATGACAATCACACTCTGCCTATAAACATGTCAACAATATCCCCCTTTGGCATTGATGGAAACCCTGAACGACTGCACTATTCTTCTTAGACCTCCATCTATACCATTCAGACCAGACCTTTTCTCCCCCTTTGACATCAATGTCAAAGAAAACATGCTCCCCCTGAGATGTTGCAGTACCGTGCGAAGGTATCATATATTCAACCAATACATACTCCCCCTGACAGGATGGACTCTCTTAGGTTGATAACGGGGTCACACCCAACTTCTGGAAAAGATATTCAAAAGGTTTCTTGGCTAGGGGATTAGTAAAGATGTCTGCGATTTGTTCTGTGGAAGGAATGTAATTTAGTTGAACAACTTTGTTTGTAACATGCTCTTTGAGAAAATGATACTTTATTGCGATATGTTTCATCTTTGAATGGAGAAAAAGATTCCCCGAGAAACTGATGGCACTAGTTTTATCACAGTGAAGTGGAATTGGGTCAATATAATTTACCTTCAAATCTGCAAGAGTTTTTAACATCCATAAAATCTGAGTGCAACAAGTAGCAGTAGAAATGTACTCTTCCTCTGTAGTTGATAGTGAGATAGATCTCTTATTTTTACTAAGCCATTCTATCAATGAATCACCTAAGAAGAATGCACCTCCATTGGTGATCTTTCTCTCATCCAAATAGTTTTCCCAATCAACATATGAATATGAAGTTAATTGTAAGTTCTGATTTCTAGGATACAAAAGACCATAAGTCATTGTACCCTTCAAATATTTGAAGATCCTCTTGGAAGATGCTAAATGAATTTGTTCAGGGGCAGACTGATAATGACCTACCATTCCAACGACCGACATTATATCAAGACGAGATTATGTGATGTACAAAATATTGTCTATCATTGATTGATTTGTTCTTTGATCAACATTAGGTGAAATATCATATTTATTGAGCTTGCAACCAACCACCATAGGTGTACCAACAGGAGAGGAATATTCCATCTGAAATCTCTTTAAAATCTCTTTCAAATATTTTTCTTGAGAGATAAATATCCTTGCAGAACTCTGATTGATTCGTAAACCAAGAAAATATGATAGTTCTCCTATCATGGGCATCTCAAACTCAGTCTGCATTGAATTAGAAAACCATTGAACTGAAAGGTCATTAGTGCATCCAAAGATAATGTCATCTACATAAACAACAACAACTAATAAATCATCACCTTCATATTTTATATATAGATTACTGTCAACAATACCTTTCTTGAACCCTTTGTCCTGTAGAAATTTTTCCATTCTATGATACTAGGCTCATGGTGTCTATTTCAGTCCATATAAATCCTTTTTCAACTTACAGACATAGTTAGGATTATCTGTTAGTGAAAATCCTTCAAGTTTCTCCATGTATGCTTCTTCTTCTAGGTCTCCATTAAGAAAGGTTGACTTAACATCCATCTGATATACTTTAAAGTTCTTATGGCATGCATAGGCCAGAACCATTCTGATGGCTTCCAATCTTGCCACTGGTGCAAACTTTTCATCAAAATATTGTCCTTCAACTTGTGCATACCCCTTACAGACCAATCTGGCTTCATTCTTAACAATTTGTCCTTGTTCATTTATTTTATTCTTAAACATCCATTTGGAGCCAATTACATTCTTATCTGTAGGTCTAGGAACAAGTTCCCAAGTATTGTTCTTCTCAATTTGATCTAGTTCCCCATTCATCGATTTTAACCAATTTTCATCTTCACTAGCTTCATTGAAGTTCTTGGGTTCCACCATGGATATGAGGCTATATGTGATTACTCGGTGTTTTTTATTATCCTTCTCCTGATTTTTACACCTTTGTCTTTCTCACCAATTATCTGAATTGCAAGATGATTCTTTTGAGTAATTCTAGAGGAAGAATTTGAAGATGTCTGTTGATTTGAGTCTGCTTGAGTATTTGCATTTTCATCTGACTCAGAGTCTTCTTTTTTTTATTCTTGGACCTATTCAGCTTCAACTTCACCTATATCCTCTATTGTTGATTCAATATTGCTCACCTCTCTTACTGGGACTCCATCATTCTTTAAATCAATGCAATCAACTAATTTATGCAATCTTTTGTTAAATCATCTGTATCCTTTACTGTTGGTAGCATATCCTAAGAATATGCCTTCATCATCCTTGTCATCATACTTACCAAGGTTTTCATTATTATTCTTTATGTAGAACTTACTCCCAAAGACTTTGAACTGTTTGATTGAAGAAGGTCTTCCATACCACAGTTCATAAGGTGTCTTTTCACTATGTGGTCCGAGGTGGGATTTGTTAAGAATATGGACTGATGTGTGTATTTCTTCTACCTAGTAAGTTTGATCAATGTTATTCTCATTCATCATTGACCTGGACATTTGTTGAACTGTTATGTTTTTCCTCTCAACTACTCCATTTTGTTGTGGATTTCTTGGGATTGTGTATTCTCTCTTGATCCCATGTTTATCACATAATTCCTTGAAATCACTTGACATAAATTCTCCTCCTCTATCTGATCTTACTTTCTTTAACCTCTTGTCTGTTTGATTCTTAGTTAGAGCCTTAAATATTTTAAATTTCTCAAATGCTTCATCTTTTTCTTTGAGAAAAGCAACCCAAGTAAGTCTGGAGTAATCGCCAATGATTAGCATAAAGTAGTTTTCCTTCCCCGTGCCTTCCTTTCTTGATGGTCCACATAAATCCATATGAACTAATTGGAGTGGTTTCTCTGCTGAAGTAGAGATCTTGGGTTGAAACTGTGTCCTGGTTAGCTTTCCTACTTGGTAGGGTTTACACACAGAATTTTGTGGTTTTGATATTCTTGGAAGATATTTTACTGCCTCAAGATTTTTGAGCTTGATTAAGTGATCAAAGTTTAGATGTCCAAGTCTCCTATTCCATAACCATATTTCATCATGTTTTATTATATGACACTCTTCTCTATCTTCTTTCAGCACATATACATTAGTATTCGTCCTTATGCCTTTAGCCACCACTTGTCCTGAGTTTACATACTTTATCTTGCAATCCTTGGAAGTGAACACCACTTCACATCCTCTGTCACACATTTGACTTACACTGAGAAAATTATGTTTCAACCCATCTACAAGAAGAACATATTGGGATTTTCCTTTACCATTACTCAAACTCACCATCCCTTTACCCTTGATTTTACCAGGAGCATCATTTCCAAAGGTTATATTTCCTTATTTTCTTTCACTTAGAGACATAAAATTACTTTTGTCTCCCATCATATTTTTGGAGCATCCACTGTCATTATACCAGGGGTTCTTTTGTCTTTGAGCTGACAACACTAATCCACACTCGTCATTTTATTTCTTCTTCCAAACCTTGATGTTTTCAACAGAGGGATTCAGATCTAATTCATAGTTCTGTAAGTGAAAATCTACATCTTCTCACAAAATTTTCTTCAATTTCATCAGGCTCAGACTCCTCATTCTTATCTACTTTAAAAGAAGCTTCTCTAGTGTTGGACTTATCTTTACATATCCTCATTTAACATGTAGTCAACGTTCCTAGAAGTTGATCAAAAGACAAATATTTTAGATCATTAAGTTCTTCTATAGAAGAGACCTTTGGGTTGAACCTATCTGGTAGAGATCTCAAAAATTTTTGAACTAAATAGGCTTCCTCAATTTTTTCACCAAGAGCTTTCATTGCATTTACTAGTTCTTCAACTCTCAGAAAGTACTTTCCAATAATTTCATCTTCTTTCATCTGTAGCTATTCAAACTGTACTATGTGGGTTTGAAGCTTGGCATCCTTTACCTTCTCATTACCTTCATAACTGCTAATGAGTTTGCCCCACATGTCTTTGGCAGTTTCTAAGTACATAAATTCTACAAATTTTGCTTCTGCAAGTCCACTTAGAATATCATTCATAGCCTTAGCATTGAAGCTGAATTCTAGCTTGTCATCCTTATTAGCTAGTACAATTGGATTTACATAACTAGTCTCTACCACATCCCAGACATCTGCACCTAAATCCATTATGTAGGTTCTCATCCTAACTTTCCAGAAGGCAAAGTTTGTTCCATTGAATAGAGAGGCCTTGTTGGTTGAAGTTGCTTCACAGCTAGTCATGTTTAAGCTCTAGGATCTACACTTAGATAAAAGGGGTCGTCTGTGATACCAATTGTTGGACAACTGAGAGGGGGGGTGAATCAGTTGTTATTGTGGTTAAACAATTATGCCCATTTTAAACTCTTTACAGAACACTCAATGACGATCACAATAATGCAAACATGTAAGCAATGGAATATTCAACATCAATCACACACATGAAATATACTGAGACAAATATTTCCCGAGGAAACCCATAAAGGGAAAAACCTCTTCTTCTTGATATTATAAGTAATCTTTATTTTCTATACATTATCATTCTTATGAGCTACAACTCCTCTTGAGGCTACTACCTCTATTTTATGAGAAGCAACTTGTTGAGAGATTCAACTCTCTAGTTTATCTAGCACCCACTAGAAGGAAGCACCAACTCCCTGAGTGTTCCAACACCAACTGGATGGAAGCACCAACTTCCAGTCACACAAGCACCAACCTATATAACAGAGAACAATAGTTCTCCCTTGCACCACCCTACCACCCTGGTTTTTCTGGCTACAACGAGATGGAAGCTACAACTCCATGTGTTCAAGAACCTACTTGAACCTCTGAGGACACCAGTCCTCCCTAGAACCTCCCTACCACCCTGAAATATAAATCTTTTCTTTCTTTAATTTGTCACAGTGATGCAACATTTATCTATGGATTACTAGTCTCATCATTGTTCTGCTACACTGCTCTTCTTTCCTGCATCAATGTCTCTCTCCTCACATCTACTGCGCTTTTTGTTCTTCTCTCAGATATGCATTTTTGTTCCTTTCTTCTTTTGCACTTCATCTCCTGCACACCGCATGCTTCTCCCCACATGAATCACACTCTACATCCCCCTAAACTCATTTTTGTTCTGCGTTTTTATATTCTTTATGTACCAATTGCATCCTATATGTGCAATACCTCTGCATGCACTTTTTCAGTGTCATAGCTCTACCCTGCATGTTGTTCACTGCATCTCTTCCCCTCAACTGCATAGCTAACTCACGAATTGTATTCCCTTCTCTATTCTACATGTCTTTGTCACGTTGAGTCCTCTGCATGATCATCATCACAACTCTTCATCTTCTCTAGCAGTTCTGTTGCCTGTGAGTTCATCATCAATAGGTTTATCCTGAGATTCTCTTCCTTCTCTGGAAGTGCGACTCTTCATCTTCTCTATCACAGTTGAGGTTATCCTCTCTATTGCAGTTACAGACTTCGACACTTTTTCATCTATCAATTGTCTCTACGATGAGTCTTCATTCCACTAGTAGTTACTTCGAGACCCTTCATCTCCTCTGGCGATCACATTGAGATTCTTTGAATTCTCTAGTAGATGTAATCAATCATTTTCTGTAGTTACCATCAGTTCGTCTCTAGAAGTTGCTCAGAGAACCTTCGCGTGCTCATGCCTCTGGCGCCTTTTCCCTTCCTGAGAAAAACTTCACAATGGGCATTATCTTTTCTGACTAAGCCTCTTTCTTTCACATGACCAGTGGCTATGAACTGGGGCCAAGCACTAGGGTGCTTCATGATTTCTCATTTCGTGATCTTCTGCTGCAAGTTGCCTTGAATATCTCAACTCGAAAAAATCTAATGTGGAGCCTAGCAATGCTAGCTCCTTCCCTTCTCTTCTACTGATGTGACCACTGGCTGTGACGACAACCCTATTCAAAAAGGAATTTTGTGATTTCGGCGATCTTCATTGTAGAGCCTAGCGACGTGATAGCTCCTCCCTTAATATTCATCAATGTGACCACCAACAATGACCAGGGGCCAAGAAAGAGGGGCACGTTGGGATTTTTCATATCGCGAACTCCTGCTATGAGTTTCTGTTAAGAACCAAACATCAATATAGCATAGAAAAACCTCAAGAAAAGTACTCAACGCCTTGAAAAAGATATAATATCAGATAATAAGCCTCTTCGAGGGGGCAACCTCCTTTTACCCCACTTAAATGTTCAAGTACAAGATG
>ML834557.1:0-25162 GCA_009831015.1 Picea engelmannii | reverse complement strand
ACCAGTCCCACTCAATTTGGATACTTCAGCAAGAAGTTATACTTGTTTTACCTAGAACACCTTCTTGAGACTAGTCAATGGGGCTAGTCAGATACCCTATCTTACACAGGGTGTATCTACAAATTTAAGATGACCCAGAAGCTTAACTTTTTTACACAGATAATATAATAATTTCTGTAAATTTTCTCCAGAGTAAAGGTTCTGAAACGTTACAGAAAATGTTTTATAGCAAAACTTCTACAATGACTCATTTCAGGATGATTCCAGAACCCTATCTTGTAACGGCTTTATCTCCGAAAGTATAAGGCCTCAGGAGCTGAATTTTTAACAAAACGTACCTTGATCCGTCTTCTAAAAACCCTTTAAGCCGTTCCTCCTGAAACGTTGTATAAAAAAATTTATAGCGAAAATTCCACGGTGTCTCAGATGTAGCAGCGAAACCCCAAGACCTTGAGCTCTGTTACCATATGTTAAGAACCAAACATCAATATAGCATAGAAAAACCTCAAGAAAAGTACTCAACGCCTTGAAAAAGATATAATATCAGATAATAAGCCTCTTTTGGGGGAAACCTCCTTTTACCCCACTTAAATGTTCAAGTACAAGATGATTCAAAATGAAAATGTCTCCTTGGTATATATAGGAGACTAGGAGGTTTTAATGGCCTAAAGCCGACATAAATAAAATAACATTACTAATCTGAATCACAACTAATGGCCTAAAGCCGACATAAATAAAATAACATTACTAATCTAATATGCCCCAATTAAGTGGTAATGAGCCAATATTAGGGCTTAACAGTTTCCTCGAAACTCCCAACTCGCGAAAATCCAAAATTCTTTATATCAAATCAACGGTCAAGATCTCTCCCTCTGATTGACGGCTGCGATCAATATCACAGACTCAAAATTTATATAAGATCAACGGTCCATATCCTCGGTGATCCGATGACTCATATCATTTCGCAACTTCGCATATCGCAAATTCCTACAACTCTCACCTTTAACTTCTAAAGCGCACGAGTCAGTGAAATGTTGATCCCTCGTCATGTGTCCTCTGGATATAACACTTCAGATCTCATCATGATTTCACATTTCTCAAAATTGGAGGATGGCTCTTGGCGATTATCCTCTTCGCAGTTATACTAGATCCAACTATTGCTAGTCCTTCACGCTCTGATCTGATGGATAAGGTCTAATATCCTCCTCTGCACGCTCCTCCTATCTGGAATCTGATCTGACGACCATCAAGTATTCAGCATTGGTGATCCAATGGCCATTGTCGCTCCTCCTCTTGAGCTTATGCATCCTCCCAACTTGGAAGAATTTCTAAGTTTCAAAGGTTCTGCAACCTTTGATCCTTCTGCGAGCCTTGATGTATGGGATCTCGTCTGCGCGTCTCAGAACGCTATCTCTCCTGAGCTTTAGCATAAGTTTCCCTCAGCCCTAACACACACTTGCGCTATGCATGCAACTCCATGCTATTCCTCCTGAGCTTATCGAGCTTGCTATTCTGTGTCTTCGTTGATTTTCTTTCCATGCACACTCTTCCTATAAACCTTTTGTGTCTTTTTTATTCTTTCCATCAATGACAAGAACACTTTTCCTATAAACATGCCAACAATACATACCTTCAACCATGCCTTTATCGTGTAGTGTTTGAAGGCCCTTTTCTCTAATATGTCCCAGTATTTGATGCCATAGCATGGTATTCTTTCTAGGGACAATATGGATGTTTATTTATTTATTTATCTTCTCATGGAAAAAAAAATTGTTACACCCACCAATATAAGTTCTTCACAAAAAATTGTACATAGTTACACATCAAAATCCCCTCATCAACACCATTGCTCCTACGACCATCTTAAAAGTGCCCTTTCCCAATAAAGTATCCACACCTTCATCATCCAACTTACATATAGAAATTAGGCTCCTATCTAGATATGGGATGTGCATAACTCCAAGGAGAGTTATAATCCTTCCATATTTCAGCAACATCCTAACCCTTCCACGTCCCATGATTTTTTTTGTCGAGTCATATCCTAAGAGACATCACCACTATCATACTTTTCATATTCACTAAACCACTCCCTGTGAAGAATCATATGAAATGATTCACTTGAGTCAATCAACCATACATCATGATCTTCATGTGTACCTATAGATGTCAGGTAACCATCACCTCCTTCTTCTATGGAGTTTTTTTTCCTTTGTGGAAGAGGAATCATCATATTCCTTTTCTTTATCAATTTTATTAGACCTGCAATATTTCTTATAATGCCCATCTTTACCACATTTCCATCATTTCCTCAAATATTTTCCTGGGGATTTAGATCTACCTTTATATTTAGATCTTCTCCCCCCTGAAGGATTATTTGTATCCCTATCTTTGGGATGAACTATTATAAATAAATCATATGTTCTATGACTATCCATTCTTTTCCTGCTCATATCTTCTGATAAGAAGGATGAAACCACCTCCTCATACTTCGATGCATATTGAGTAGTACTGCCAATTCTATAACCAAATTATCTTGGGAGTCTGTAAAAGAACATAACAAAGTGACACACTTATCTTCTTCCACAAGAATAATATTAACATATCCAAGTTGACTTACCAGAGTATTGAATTCTTTTATATTCTCTGTCACAAAATCTCCATCTTCCATCCTAATATGATACAACTTTTTTCGAAGAAACAACTTGTTTACTAGGGACTTTGAATGATACAAATTACCCAAATTTTCCATAGTTCCTTGGATGTATATTTTCCTGACACATTCAATAAGACAAAATCATCTAGGTAAAGTTGAATCATACTCCTTTCTCTTCTATCCAACTTCTCCCAATGTTCTTGCAACATACTAGTAAGTTGAGTACTGGTAGTTTGGGTACTAGTAGTTTGTGTACTAATAGGATGTGTACTGGTAGGTTGTGTACCAAGATCCACAATGATCCATTATTCTTTTTCTACAAGAATTTCCTTCATCTTGAGCTTCCATAACTTAAATTTTTTACTGTTGAACTTCTCAATCTCGATTCTAGAACTACTCACCATTCTCTTTCAACACACAAATCACCATTGCAAAGCTCCCACTGAACCCAGGTTTATCACAAAACCAAGATAAACTTGATCTATCAAGACCGAGCCAAACCCTCAACAATAAAGGCATCCCCTTGAAGCCAAAAATATGCTCTGATACCACATGTAACCATTAAACATGTGAAGTAAAGAAATGCATATAGATTCTAAGAAAAACAAAAATTAATCAATGGGTCACACATATAGTACACAAATATTTACGCTGGAAACCCTTAATTGGGATAAAACCAACCTTCCTTGGTATCGCACCTGTAAACTCTTCATTGTATTAATTTCAACATTCGAAATACAATATATACACAATATTTTAGGTATTCTGCAACTACCAAAACCCTAATCCCTTAATCCAAAATTAATTTAGAAAACCGCTAAAAATAGCAAAAATGGTAAAATAACAAAAACCTCCCCCAAAAAATTTGAGGTTCTTCCCCGAACGGTTCAAGTAATCAAGGGGGAAATCATAACCCCCCTGGGACCCCCATAGGAAAGTGCATGATCCAGTCATCAAATCTAACGTGCCCCCCCACACACATGCAAAGAATATAACACCTACCCAACACATGTGAGGATAGGGTTTCAAAATTATAGACAATTTTTTGATATCTTGAATTTGATAGGAGAGATTGACATAATTAGGAAATGGGTTATGCTAGGGTGCAGTCCAGATCATAACCCTATTATTTTCCAAATGGATAAAGAAAATGAAAAGCCAACTAGACCCTTCAAATTCAATACCCAATGGTTGTAGGAGGAGGGATTTTTAGAGCTAGTTAGAAGAATATCATAGGAGGAGAAGAATCTCCTTAAAAGTCAGAGACAAGGAGATAGCAAAATTTTGATTGGAGAGAGGTTAAGTGGTGGATGAAAAGTAGGGTTGTGTGGATTGAGAAGGGTGATGAAAATATGAAGTTTTTCCACAACTTTTCTAATCATAGGAAAAGGGTTAATACCATTTGGGAACTGAAAGATCATGGAGATCAATCCATTGAAAACTTCAAATATTTGGTTTCTTTGGGTGTGAATCACTTCCATAATATTTACAAGGAGCTAATCTAAGTGATTGTTGCAGAAATTTTGAAGCTATCTTCTTATTTTTGTAGTTTTGTTAACGAATAAGACAACAATTTAATGATGGAATATGTCTTCGAAGATGAACTAAAATCTAAATTTGGATTTTGTCAAAAAATACAAGATCTTAGGGCTATATGGGTGGATGGTTGAATTCTTTATTTCCTTTTATGATCTATTGGAAGAAGATCTTATGATGGCGATGGAAGAGGCAAGAGTGTCAGGAAAGATTTTGGGTGCAATCAATTCTACTTTCTTAAGATTGAATCCTAAAAATGATAGGCCATATTTTTTAGGAAATGAGATACACTTCCACACTAAACCTAGCAGAAGAGAAGAAGAATTTAATCAATAATGTAAATGACAAAGAAATCACACAGTACACAGAGATTTTATCCTAGAAACCCAAACCGAGAAAAATAACATTTCTTGAGGGTTATGATATCTTGTTGTCTTATTCAATCTGAATAAAAGGTTACATGTCTAAAATTGGTCCACACCTAATACACAATCAACATCATGCCCTCTTTCCTGTGCAAGAACAACCCTATAGTCAATCCTACTTACATTTGCATGACCAACAACCTACATCTAAATATTTCTCTAAGGACTGGATATCTTACAATTCATTGATTAACATTTAAGGACGTACAACCTGCCTCTTTATAGGATTTACAAAAGGAAAAACCCTAAATACATGGTACACAAAAATGGTTATAGATCCATGCAGATCATTGTCTACAAATTCCATGAATCTCAAGATTTTGTTATAGTCGACTCCAAGTTGGATTACCAGTCGACCTTCATTCAGTCTTCATTCGGTCACCACGGGCCCACCTTTCGACCTCTTGTTGGTTTACCTCTTAGACTTGTTTCTTATTCCTTTACCATGTCAAACCGCCTCAACCTTCGACTTCGACTTTACCTGATCGACTAACCTTGACCTTTGAAAATCATTCGATTCACCTCGACTAGACTTTCACTGCAAAGAATATAACATCCCAACACTCTCCCACTTGTTTTCTTCTTTACTGAAGCCAAGAGATTCTTGAACTTTAGTTCATAGACCTTGGGAAACAATGCACATTGCCTCTCTGCACCAAGAGAAATTCATAGCACTCACAGACTTGGTCAATGAGTTTTCTATGTTTTCCAACGCGTCTACTTTCTCCAATAGCACCTTGTTACTTTCCACCATATCTCTTACGAAATGGTATTGTACATCAAAAGCAGGTTTCTTTTCCAGAAATATTGTGCTTTGACTGTCACAACTTACCTTCATATCTCTCTTCTCAAACCTGATTCCTGAACACATCCTTTGTAGCCATATTTCTTCTTTTCTTCCATGAGTGGCCGCCATGTATTCAACTTATGTTGTTGACAAGTCTATGACTGTCTATCACTTGATCATCTAGCTTATTGCTCAATCAAATATCTTGAAGAAATATCCTCTGGTCGATCTCCATCGATCCAGATCTCCATCCCAATCGGCATCGGAAAATCCATTTGTTGGCCCTTGACCAAGTTTTGAGGAACACTTGGTCATATTTGACTGGTTTTGGACATCGACACCCTGTCAAAGATGGAGCACCAAGCGAAGCAGAGATCACGGGATCTTAGCCCACTTTTGGGGCCCTTTTAGGGTTTTGGGTTAATGTAATAGGAAAGGGATGTCGTCCCATGGGTTTACCCATATTTAGGCCTATGTTGTAAAGTATAAATAAGTAGCTAGGCAATGTAAGAAGAGTCGATGGCTTAGTGCTAGTAATTAGATCTGTGTGATTGAATGTAAATGATCTGTGCATGATTGTAAGAGGCTTGCAGACCTAAGTGCAAGTGTTGCAAGTGTTGAGTACATGGATTGTAAGAAGGCTCTGTGCTAGATCTACATGGGGAAGGAGGATCTGGCGAGGTGCGCACAGATCTCATGTCTTATGCGGAGTACAAGTTGAGATTTGTGCTATAATCAGATTGACCGAAGCTAATAAAGAAGAAGAATACTTTGTGGACGTAGCCCCAGGGTGGGGGTGAACCATGTAAACCTGTGTGTCATGCTTTCTGCTGTTGCTTCCTTGTGTTTTCATTATCTTGCTAAGTGCTATGCCATGATTAGATAGATTTTCTTATGCTTTGTGATTTACTAGATGTATATGAATAGTATATCTTATGTGTATGAGGATGCTTAGTGATTATCTATGGGATCTAATATGTTTTGTTGTTGCTAAGCACTGAAATATCTTATATCTGAGCAAGTCCTCTAATGTTCTGTCTTATCTGCGAAGTACAATAAGGGTGAATAAGTGATGAATGAACGATGCTAAGTTCTATGTAAAGGATATAATCATAGATTTGTGTCCTAACTAAGGTTGTAGACACCTAAGTCTTGCAACCACCCCTGCCTCTACCTCGGGTGAGACTTCATCTGCTTCGCAGGTGTTGCCGAAAGGGTCGGTAGTTAGGGTTTTGTTGGTGCACTCTTGAGCGTTGAACCCTGGGTCTGCCCCTGTGCCAACACCATGTACATTTAATTTACCACTATCACCTCCAGGCCTTCCTTGGTAGCATATAGCATAGTCCTTTTTGCCACACAAATACCTTAATACTCTCTTGACAACTGTCCAGTGCTCCTTTCCAGGTGTTGACATGTACCTGTGTTAGAAAAACATGATCGCATAGCAATAAAATAAAACAAATGAAAAAATAAAACACAAAAGATACATAATACAATAGAGACACAGATATATGTGGTTCACCTAGTGTGGGCTACGTCCACGAGAGAAATTTCTAGGTCCTTCCTTTTTATTATCCAACAAAATAAAGGGATACACCCTACAACACACTCGTTGTAACTTCATCTTCTTTCTCTCACAATCTCCTCTCTCATAATACAATATTCGCGATAATAAATAGCTGCAATACAATTCCCTCGTAAGAGAGGCTTTCCTTCTAGGGAATAAAACCCTAAAATAACTTCTACCATCAAATATGTGACCTTATAATGAACGGTCCAGATTGACTACAAAATTACAATATTTTACAAGGCAAATTTTTCCCAAAATTTTGCTTCGGGGGAACTTCCCTCGAATCCTCGCCAGGGGGGGGATACAAAAATTCCCCCCCCCCTAGAACCCCCTAGTGACAATTATGTGGGTAAATCCACCCCACACACCACCTTTAGGGAATGGGTTCCAAGCATGACTGAAACAAACATTTGAATTAGGAAGATAATTATTCTCCACAACCAACAACCTGCTTAACACTCCCACTACATGGGAAATGTTTGGTCGAATGCAAACCATCGCATACATTAGAATACCAACAACACTTTCATAGGGAACACATTCCATGTCCTCTATTTCTTCCTCTGTCTTTGGAAACTATTCAACAACTAACCTTTTTTCCACAGGAATTGGCACCTTCACTAGATTGCAATCCTGCATGTTGAAACGTTTCAGAACTATTTCAATATACTTCATCTGATTCAACTAGATATTTCTAGAAACTCGATCTCTCTTAATCTCCATTCCCAGAATGAATTTCTCTACACTGAGATACTTCATGTCGAACTTGGAGGATAGCTTCTTCTTCACCTCCTTTATTGAATCCATGATTTTTCCAATCAACAACATGTCATCGACATACAAAGCTACATATATGAAACACCAACCTTCTTCCTTGCAATATATGCAGTGATAAACTTTGCTTCTCAAAAATCCCAAACCAAGGATGTATGTGTCAAACTTTTGGTACCACATCCTTGGACATTGATTTAGACCATAAAGGGATCTTTTAAGTTTTCACACCAACTCTTTCTTTCCCTTTACTACAAATCGTTTAGGATGTTTCATATATATTTCTTCTTCCAGACCCCCATGTAGGAACATTGTCTTCACATCCATTTGTTCTATTTCCATATCTAATGTTGTAGCCAGAGACATTAGTACTCTAATGGAAGTTAATTTTTCAACAAGGAAAAAATATCACCGAAGTCAACTCCCTCAACTTGGGAATAACCTTTCTCTACCAATCGAGCTTTGAAATTATCAACTTGACCTGCAACATTCATCTTCTTCTTGAATACCCATTTTCTACTGACGATATTTATTCCAATATGTAACTTGACTAAATCCCATGTCTCGTTATTGTGCAAGGATTACATCTCTTAGATCATGGAGTCCTTCCAGAGTTTATCGTCTATCAAGTCGACTACCTGACCGAATGACTTGGGATCATCGTCAATTGCAGTTAACACAAATGCGAAATGGAAGTCAAGAATACTATACCTTGAAATGTTTTCTTACTCTTTCTAACCTCCTTACCATCGAAGTCTATTGTTCCACCTCTTCCTCTGATTCAGTTGACTCATCTAAATCATCTTCTTCATTCCTCAATTCAAACCGCACTGTCTCAGGATTATTCTCGATGTGAACAATTTCCTCAAGCTCAGACTTACCTCTGACTTCTATGAAGACCACATATCGACTATACACAGTTCTACTTGATGCAATATCCCAAATCTTATATCCTTTCATTCCTTCTTTATATCCAATGAAAATACATTTGAATGCCTTATTTTCTAGCTTGCTCCTCTTTTCCTTGGGAACATGAACAAATGCATCACAATCAAATACTTTGAGATGTGAAACTGAAGGATTCTTACCCAACCACACATCATGTGGAGTCATGTCAACTAATGCCAAAAAATGAGACATATTCACCAAATATCTTGCAGTGTCAATTTCCTCCGCCCAAAATTCTTGTGCGAGCCCAACACCACTGAGCACTCTCCTTTCCTTACCCATGCACATTTTTCTCATTCTCTCGACAACTCTATTTTGTTGTGGGGTGTATGGTGTGGTATTTTGGCATGCTATGCAACACTGTTTTCATAAATGATCAAATTATTTTCCACATAATTCACCACCATTGTTAGTTCTCAACACCTTAATCTTCTTATCTATGTGGTTTTCTACAAGAGGTTTAAACTCTTTAAATTTCTTGAAAACCTCTCCTCAAGAAATATATCCATATCTTCATGGAAAAATAATCTATGAAGGAAACATAATACAAGGAGCCACCAAGTGAAGGAACTGTAACCGGGCCAAACACATCACTATGCACCAATTCTAGAATCTCATTTTCCCTTGTCTCTCTAGATGGTAACCTCACTCAACTTTGTTTTCCATATATGCAATGTTCACAAAAGTTGAATTCTAAACCACATTCAAGAAAACCTTCGACCATAACCTTTTTTTGCATAGCTCGAAGTCCTTTTTCTCCAATGTGGCCCATCCTCTTGTGCCATAGCATGGTCGAGTCTATTTTATCATGTCTTGTCAAGTTGGTTTGTATCGAATCAGCCCGAGTTGGGTTGAGTTGAGTCGAAGTTGAGTCGGCTCCAGAAGAAACAATATTGTTGCATCTATTTGAGTCGACATTCCCTAACAACTTGTATAGGGTTCCAATCCGAACTCATTTCATTAATACCATCGCACCTCTAACCATCTTGCATGAATCCTTTTGAAACAAAGTGTGCACTCCAACATCACTCATGTTACTGACAAATATCAGGTTTCTTGCTAAATATGGAATGTGTATCACACCTTGAAGGGTTATTTTCCTCCCATCGTGCAGTATGAGACAAAATTTTCCTCGTCTGACAATTTTGGTTGTAGAGTCGTCCCCCAAGAACACATCACCTCCATCATATCATTCATACTCATGGAATTATTCTCTATGTAGTGTCATATGATAGGATGCTTCTGAGTTGATCAACCAAACACCTTGATCCGACTGTGTACTGGTCGACACCAAGTACATATCACCTCCCTTTTTCAAGGTCATCTTTCTATCAGTCTCTTTCTTCTCGTCGGATCATGTACTGACTTCCATCTCCCTCAAATTACAGTCCTTTTTGTAATGCCCAACTTTACCATATTTCCAGCATCTTCTTGTCGACTGAACTGGGGATTTATATCTACCCTTTGACTTAGACTTTCTACCGAAGAATTTTCCTTTATCTCTTTCAATCGACCGACCTCTCACCACTAAATCATCTTTGGTCAATCATTCCATGTTCTTTCTTCTCATTTCTTCTGACAACAAATAAGCAACCACATCTTCTAGTGCTAGTGTGGTTGTATTACTACCTATATCCATGACTAAGCTACCCATGAGTCTATCAAAGAACATAATAGGATTATACACTTCTCGTCCTCAATGATTTTAATATCCACAAATGATAACTGGATTAAAATGGTATTAAAAACATTTAAATGCTTAGTCACCAAAATTCCATCACTCATTCTTAGAAGATATCATTTGTTTTTGAGAAACAACTTATTTACCAGAGAATATTCACATAAGACATTCAGCAGTACTGAATATGAAAGACAAAGTCAAATCGTACTTCTTGCTCTTCTTTTGAGTTTCTCCCATTCTTCTGTCGACATGCCTTTCAGCTAGGTACCTGGATAGACTATTGTCCATTGTTCTCGATCTACAAGAATATCTTCCATTTTAAGCTTCCAAAGCTCAAAATTATTGCCACTGAATTTTTCTATTTCTATTCTTTAACTGCTTTCCATTCTTTACCATGATATTTAACACAATTTATGATTTACAACTCTTACTATACCTAGGGTTTAGCTCTCATATTCAAGATTGGTAAATCAAGATATGATACACACACCAAAGCATAACAAATCTATGATACCACTTGTTAGGAAATGAGATACACTTCCACACTAAACCTAGAAAAAGAGAAGAAGAATTTAATCAAGAACGTAAATGACAAAGAAATCACACAGTACACAAAGATTTTACCCTAGAAACCCAAACTAAGAAAATCAACATTCCTTGAGCATTTTTATTTCTTGTTATCTTATTCAATATGAATAAAATGTTGCATGTATGACCTTAGTCCACACCTAAGACACAATCGACATCATACCCTCTTTCCTATGCAAGAAAAACCCTGCAACCAATTTGGCTTACATCTGCATGACCAACAACCTACATCTAAATATTTCTATAAAGATTGGCTATGTTACAATTCATTGATTATCCTTTAAGGCCTTACAACAATCCTCTTTATATGCTTTACAATAGGAAAAACCATAAATACATGGCCCCCAAAAACAGTTATAGATCCATGTAGGTAATTGGCTACAAATCCCATGAATCTTGGGATTCTATTACAGTTGACTACCAATCGACCTTCATTTGGTCTTCAGTCGGTCACCACTTGCCCGCCTGTTGACCTCTTGTTGATTGACCTCTTCGATTTTTTGTTTATTCCTTTACCATGTCGAACCGCCTCAACCTTCGACTTCGACTTTACCCGGTCGACTAACCTTGACCTTCGACTTGCTTTTGATCTACCTCAACCTTTGATCGTCAAATGATTCACCTCAACTAGACTTTCACTGGAAAGAATGTGACAACCCAACAATCTTATTATGATGATTTTAGACCCATATATTTATGTAATTTTCTATATACAATTATATCAAAGATCCAAGTTGTCAAACTAAAATGATTTTTTTTTAAAGTCATCTCACAAGAGAAATTTGGTTTTCTAGTAAGGAGATAGATTTTGAAGTGATGGGAGCTGCCTAAGAAGTGATTAATACGATAAAGATTAAAAATTTCCCTTCTATGGTCTTAAAACTTAATCTCTCCAAAGTGTAGGATAAAATGAGATAGCCAGAACTATGTTTGTTATTAATGCATGTTGTCTTTAGCTTGTTGGTGATTGGAAAAATAATGAGATGTATACACATGGTTTTATTATTCTTTACTGATTAACAAATAAACTACAAATTTCTTTAATCCTTTGAGGGGATTGTTACAATGGTGTCCACTTTCCCTTTTTCCTTTTCTCTTAGTTGCAGAGGGGCTAAGTAGATCTATTATGGAAACAAAGAGGCAGAGGATTATATATGAAATTGTAATTGGAGATAGGATTCACTTAACAGATTTACTCTTTGTCAATGATATGTTATTGTTTTCGAATAGAAATGATTGGGAAGTTAGAGTGTTGCAATAGATTTTAAGTATATATGGTATAGCTAATGGAATGAAATTAAATGTTTAAAATTCCACGCTTTGTTTTTTTGGTTTAGAGAGTGTTGCTCCTCATATACACATGAGTGACAATTATGCTTTCATGGGTAACTTTCAGGGAATTTTTTTGGGTTGAGAATGTTTGAGACTAGTGGTCATTCTTCATGGATCACAAGATTGATGATATCGGTGGCATACTTAGTTTCTTTCGTGGTGATCACATGCTCCTTGGTGTTGATTGTTGATGATGACATCCCCATTTGACGATTGACTCCTTGGTTGAGTTGGTGTCACTCGATGCTTAAATGGTGATGATATCTTCCTTAATGCTACATGCTACATGTATTAGCTCACTGAATGATTTTCTTCATAGAAAATGTTGAGTGCTAGGGCCATCCCTTGTAACATTTTAACCATCATACAAATAAACAAAATTGAAAAGGGATCACCCCTTTTACCACCTAACCATGAAAAAGATATAAAGAAAAATTAAAAAATTGGGCCACCCCTTTACATTTTAGAAAACACCATGGTAAAGGAAAATGACAAAGATATATTATAAAATCAAAGTAAAATAAAAGAAAAAGGATGTCATTCTAAAGGGCATGCACCCTTATATTATGCAATGACATGATTAAATAATTGTTTTGTGAAGTCAAGATACCATGGGGGGCACACTTATACAAAGGTGATCAAAGGTATTGAAGTCGTGGCATGAAATCACCACATGTAAAACCGAAGGGATTGGTCCCCTATATTAACCGTGTCATAGCTTAGGGTGTCACGAGAGGGACATATTTTTAAGTGTAATTTAAATATTTTACTTTTTATTTTTTTTTAATTATTGGAATTCTACAATATAATTGTTGATGAAATAATAATTTTATAGTGTTCAAATTGTGTTTTTGAATGTATAAATAGATTTGGTGTTCTTAAAAAATTCATATCACTTGTTATATACAATCTAAACCACTAAAATCTATAATTCTAACTATTTTTTTAAATTTATGACTAAATTTTAGAAGAAACTCATATGAAAAAATGATTAAAAATAAAAACATATAAAATTGAAATTACATTTTATTAATTAAATTAATTTTAGAAGGGGGCGTTGCATGAGATAAGGCGAACCGTTTGAACGGAGCATAAATCTCTTTTACTTTATCTTATAATTGAAGGAGACCATAAATCAAATTATCAAGGGATTAAATTTTTTTGAGTGACATCATGTACAAAATTTGGATGGGCTGCCTCTTTTTTTATTTCATGAAGGTGTTGTCTAATTGTTTTACGTTTTGGATTTTTTTGTCGGAATTCAACCACATAAATCTGAATGAAATCACATTTTTTTGTTATTTAAATTGTATTTCTGAATGCATAAATGGATTCAACGTGTTGAAAAACCCCTGAGGCACTCATATTAAATAGAATTAACCACTCAAATATGTAGTTCTAACAATATCTCACTGAATTTTAGGAAAAATTAAATAGAAAATATCCTAAGAAAAAAAACAAAACATATAGAACACTTAGACTACGGAAAATGAATATCATATGTCGTTTCCTTTAGCCAATGATGGGTGTTCACATGAACCCGGTCACTTTGAAATCGCCGATGAAATAAGTCATACTACTGCCATAAATCGTTCGAAGGGGCAACCAATATACAACCTGCTACGTAACATTGAATGTTGTGACATGTGGATTGTAGGCCATCATATCTGACAACTAGTTGGGCATGTACTCACGTGACACGTGATCATGTTATCCAACTGGTACCACTGTAACCTCCAAGTGTGCCCACGATGCACCATACACAACACACAAGGTAAACCTAGGTTTCAAACCAGTGAATTCACATAACGAAGTGCCTTAAAAATACACTCCATCACCCACTTCCCTACACCTTGGGGGTAGTTTCCTAGATTTTTTTATTACAATCTCTTAAAGGAGTTTGTGGATCATAAAAAACTCATTTTACTTTAGGTAAAATGTTTGTTAGAGAGATTATTTTATCATTATTTCTAGGAAAACTAATAGATCTAAGAGAATAATTCATTGTCTATTTTTTATTGTATGAGGGAGATGGAGTTAAAAAATATATAAGGGTTAACTCCCTTCATTTGTGAGATGGTTTGGATATGAGGAAATGAAAGTAATTGTAAGCACTCTTGCTTTAAGTTTTATAGGACTTTTCCTTGATTTTATTTAAGTCATGTTGTGCTTTGTGTAATTTCATTTGTGGGTTTGTTCTAGGACATACTTGGAGGTTAAAAGTTTTGCTAAATATTGAATATCAAAGTCAACAAGGCCATAGATAAGTTTCTATGTTACATTGGGGGGACTTATAGTAATATAGCTTAGTCTTATGTCATAGTCTCTAGTCACCTACCATCAATACCAATACATATTATATGTTAATATTTAAGTAATAGGTATGTATGTATATAGACTTTGGGGTGGAGACTACCTTACACTTGTTTTGAGAAGGAGTATTAAGTGACCCTCTCCCTCACATATTTTGTAAAACCATGACAATCAAAATATTTTGTTGAACCAAATTTAGGTGTTTAGAACATTTAAAGTGGTTTCCTATAAACCCTCGACTTTCCCTCCTAAAATTGCTCAAGTGACTCCATAGTCCAAGTAGGTGAGACACTTCTCTCCCTTTCACTAATCAAACCCAAGACTATCTATTATTTCATCATTTTTTCCTTTACATTTGTTTCTAGGTTCTGTTTACTCCCACTCCCACTACACAAAGTGAGCTTAGTTAACACATAGGGAAACCCCTCTTGACTACGAAACCTTTTCCAAGTCTAAAGTGTAGGGGAGAGTTGGTGAGGTGATAGTGACCAACCTCCCAAGTTCTACAAAGCTAGAATCTATCTTTGGAACTTTGAGATAAGGTGTTAGTTCATGCGGTAATAGAGATGATGAAGAGGACATGCTAGTAAGAATGTTTCCAATTTGGAAAACTCAATGTTCAAGAAGGATATAATTATCTAGGCTATATTCTTAAACCATATGGGTTTGGTAAAATAGATTGGGATTGGAGCTTGGAAAAGTTGGAAGCTTGTATCAATGCATGGTGTAATAAATGGCTCTTGATATGAGGGAGACTGACTCTGGTTAAGTCAGAATTAGAAGTTATTCTAGTTTATTGGCACCTTATGGCTCATATTCCTAAATGGGTTTTGGAAAAGGTTCAAAGGATTTCTTTTAAATTTTGATGGTCTAGAGACTGTGAGGGAGTGAAGATCCCTCTAGTTAATTGGAAAAGAATTTCAAATCCAAAGGAGATTGGGGGAAATATACACCTTTTTGGTTGTACATTAGTTTCCAACATTTTGTGGAGGCTCATGTCTTCATAAAGTCTTTGGAAACAAATTGTAAAAAAAAAATACATGAGTCTCAGGTCCTTGTTTTGGGTGAAGAATCTTAGGAAGACTATCAAGAATGCTTATATTTAGTGGAAGGGAATGGTGCAGGAATTCCCATTTATTAGTGCTAAGTTGGATTGGAGGGTTGGTTCAAATGCACAAATGATATATGGGGTGGAATCCATTTTATAAAGTGGTAAGGAGGTCTTTATGCCACTTGATATGATATAAGACATGCATGAGAAATACTATTACACTTTGCAATGGGTGGTTGACCCTCTTTCCACAAATATTTGGAGTCAAGCATGGATCTCAACAAAGGACCTATGACTAGAAGGAGACAATGTTGTTTTGTGGTGAACCTTCATGAACAGTCTTAGGAAAAGTTATATTAGAATAAGAGGTGATGTGGATTCCTTTGCTTGTCCCAAAAATGAATTTAGATGGGACTATATTGCTAAGTTGGGACACCAGTTTTTGATGCAAAATAGTTTACAAGCTTATGTCTGGTGTTGGAAGAAAATGTGGAAGCTTAAGGATCCAAAAAAGACAAGAGTTTTTCCATTGGTTGGCTATTTTGAATAAGATTCCTACTTGGGACTTTCTTCAAAAGCACAACAAAGTGGGTCCAAGAATTTTTCTTCTCTATAGGAATGATGAAGATAATGTTCCTCGTTTTTTTATTCATTTCCCTATTTTAGTTCAGCTTTGGAGGGAAGTGGAGACTATAATGGGTGTTCAAAATGCCTAGAAAGAGGATACAATTGAAGATTGTTTTAATCAGTGGTTTTTTAAGAAATAGTTGAATACATGGTGAATATTTTCTTGATATCTCACGTGGGGGATCAAGTTGGAAAGACATGCAAGAGTTTTTAAGGAAAAATGTATTCCATTTCCAAATTATAGTATAGATTCAATATATGAATATAAGGTCAAGGATATATCTTGGCTATAGGGTAACAAGGGTGATATAATATTTAATAATTTGTAAATCATAGTTTTTATAAACTATGGAGCACCCTACCCAAAATGTTATCTAGGTTTCTCTCAAGATTCTAACAATACCTAAACTTCACCATCTAGAAGAATATAGTATGTTTTATGCCTCCCATATAATGCCCAACTACCCCTAAGAGTCCAGGGTAGGTCCATAAGAAGTCCTTAAACCCCCTCAAAACCTCACTATACATTGACATGGTGGATTTATCCTATAAGTAATTTCATTAACCTTAATCTTATAATCACAATGGATAGTCGAAGTCTCTTCCACTAAGATCAGATATATGACTATCAAGGCTTCACAAGGGTAATTTCTCCCAGGGGCTCAAATATTTCTAAGTTCCATGAATGGTAGATCAATCATCTACTAGAATAAGATCTATGGCCATCATGGGATAGAGCCTAATAGGAAGAGGAAAAGAACCTAAACACTATGAATGGCTAGGATTAGTCTCAACAAGTCAGATCAAACGTTCACATTTTGTTGTGGCGTATAAGTTTATCAAGAGGTGAAAATTTTCCAATAACCACAAATTACCCATATTTTCTTTGCAAAATATATCTATGAGACACGTTCCATTATGGTGAAGATAATTTTCAAGGAACTAAAAGTGTGAAACATCATGAATTTTCTCGATATGGTGCATCAAGATTAGATCAGCAGTTGGTATTGCATCATGTGAGGAGGGCCCATTTGGGAATGTGTAAACTAAAACATGTCATGAATGACCACGATCTATTCCACTTAAAATGATCAAAGGTTGGCATCCCATCCTGAGGGGAAATTTAATCAAGGGAATGGAAAATATGGAATGGCACTAATGACCACGATCTACTCCACTGAAATATATCAATGTCTCATAATTCATCACAACAAGTGAGTAGTTCAGAAGATAAAAAGGTCCAGAGGTTGTGATTAACCCAAATTGAACTAACTAAGGTTATATATAGGGATGACATTACATTGCATAAGTGGGTATTTTTATGACATGGGAAGGATGGAGATGCCACAAATAATTGATCTCAACTCCACTAAAGGAGATCAACAATTTAGATCTCATCGTGGGAGTCATGCATAGCCAACCATTAAGAAAAAACATTGTGAATGGATCAAATTCCATCAATATCTTAGATCAATTGGACCATATGCCATCTCAGGGAGACCTTCTATTAATGCTAAATATGGTGGTACAAAAATGGGGAAGGATATTCCCAAGGAGGATCTAGGACCTCTACTTTAGTGAATATTTCACTAGGACCAAAAAACTAAATCTGTCCCACAATCACAAGTTGCCACAAGCTATGCCAAAAAAGTTGGAAATGTCAATGCTCATGTTTATTATCCATTTATGGAATGTTTTCAATTAATTAAATCCCATACTCAGTCATGTTCATCTTATCTAAATCCAATTGAATCTCATATCCCTCCATTTTTACATACAAACTTATGAGAGAAGGAGCCCTATGTAAAATTTATAAGCTTGAAGATCACATGCCATCATTGACAAAATGCATGTGCACTCCAACTATTGAACAAGCATTTTGGATGAAATTTTGCAAAATATCCTAAGGGTTGAGGAGATGCGCAATAGCAGATGAAAGAAGAGAAGGAAATACCAAAGTGTGCAGTAAAGGCACATTCAGGATCAGAGTGCACAATAAAGGGCATTTGGTAGTGCATAAGAAGATAAAGCAAGGGAATAAAAAAAGAGAATAAAAGAAGGAAATAAAGCAAGGGAATAAAGCAAGGAGATAAAAAAGGAAAAGAAAAATCCAGGAAAAAAGGACGAAAAAGTAGCAGGCAGGTGCGAAGACAGGAAAATCATACATGAACTATGTGTTGTCATGAGTTGTAATGAGTCATAATGAGTTGTCATAGGGTTTTAGGAGAAGCTAGTAGGGTTTTGAGCCCTAAACTATGTGTATAAACATGTATTGGGCTGGGAAGAGTAGGTTGTTGAGAGAATAGGGGGTTGAAGAATAGGTTGTTGTTGTTGCTACTAAGAGAATAGGGTGAGAATGATAGAGAGCATATGTCTGAAGGTTTAGGGGAGATTTTACAGAGAGAGGCTTGCACTACAGAGTGGCTAGGTAGGATGGGGAATGATATCATGATGTATCTATTATAGCGCAGTGTGAAAGCTAGAGATGAATTGCATGAAGAATAATAAAGAAGCTAGTCGTTGTGGACGTAGCCTGAGGATTGGGTTAACCACATTAAATTGTGTGTCTGCATGTGTCTTTTTATGTGATTTTTCATGAATGTTCTATTTATGCATGATTAGATCTAGCTATTTTTATCATATGAGTGTTGCGCAATAATTATGAATGTTCCAACGAATGACCCATGTTGCAATCTGCATTATAATGGTGTTGTACAATTGAGTTTACCAATTAATTAAGGAATACGAGACACAAAATATTGTGCACAAGGTATATAAGTATCAATAAACATGTTGATGACCTTACATCCCCTCATCTCTGCAGAAACCTGGTTCTTGCAGTCCTAGTAGATACCTCGGGTGAGACTTCACTTGCATGCAAGTGATGTCTAAAGGGTTAGTATCCAAAGGGTTTTGTTGGTTAGATAAATTGAACCTAGGGTCTTACAACCACACGCTAACAAATGGTTTCATTATCGGGACCCATAATCTGTAATTAAGGGAATGTTTTGGAGGCCGACTAAGAAAGCGATCATCGAATGGATGGAAAGGAAGGAACAAGAATTTCCTTGAGGAGATAATAGAAAGCCTTGGATGAGTGATGAACAATAGATGAAAACGTATGTTTTCACAGGATTGTATAATATTTTCTTTGGAAAATTTCTTATTATTTTAACTGAATGGTTAGAAAGATTAGTGGAGAATAATGGAAGATACCGTACTGTAGTTCCGAGGAACTGGACTCTTGATTTGGTAAGACAATTGAATTCTATAAGTAATAATACTTCTAGTGTAGTTGATTTATGATTGAACAACATATTGGGGGGTTATATTACGGAATTTGTAGTAGATTGTACCCAGTCATATAGTTTTGTATAAAGGGATTTCTTCAAGGGTCGACACGGAAGGTTTATGAAAGCATTGGGTACCTGGATAAAGATGTTGTTGTGCGAAAAATGTGTGATGATGATGGAATATGATTGCTAAGGGGATTCGTGCACATAGGAGAACCATGGGATGACAAAGGGATAGTCTAAAGGTAGGAAAGAATGAAGAAAGAAATGAAGAAGGAAGGGAAGGAATAAGGATGCATAGAAACAAAGAAAGTATATCAGAGGAAGAAGACAAGTTTGGAGTACTGTGCAGTGGAAGAAGGTACAAGAGGTTGTAGACTGGGGTTAAGGAAGGAGAGTCATGTAGTGATTATGAGAGGAGAGAACCCTGCGCAATAGTCCAAATAATATAAGTATTGCACCCAAAAGGAGAGGAAGAGGATTCGTAGTTCAGTCCTATAATAGAAGAGTCATTATGTCCTACTCATGTTAGATTCTGTGTCGATTCTAGAACCTTGTGTGCATCACCAAGATATCAGATAACATTTGAGGATTTGTCAAAATCACTTATAGTTAGTAGAGGAAGTTAGAATAGTAGTAGATAGAGCAGTCGAAGCAGTGCGTTGAGTTAGATTCAACCAACGTCATCGAGGGGAGGTACTACACAAAACAACATGGCAGGGTTAGACAACACATTGATACTACCTGAGTTCCAGGGAGTTGGGTCAGAGGACCCAGAAAAACATATATTTGTATGTGAAACAATTTGGGCTGTGAAGAATGTCCAAAATGAGGCCATAAATATTGCAAAGTTGGAAACAACATTTAGAGGCTGCACATTAGTATGGTACATGAAACTATAGAGTACTACACCTACAGGTCAAGCAAGGACACTGGAAGAAATTAGACAAGCATCATTGAAAGAGTTCAAGAAGTCAGAGTATGAGTAGAAGTACATCATAGATTTGAAGGAAATCAAACAGGTGTATACTAAATCAGTTTGGGACTATGATCAATGATTTAAGGATTTGATGGGTATATTGACATTCCAGATTCCTGATCAATAGCACAAAGAACGGTTTATTATAGGACTATTGCCACACATTTGTTGCTCGTTGATATAACTGAAAGTTGCATCATAGCCTGAAGCTTTGGATATTGAAATGAAGATGGAAGCATCTCATCTAGTAGACGGTGGGGGATGGTGCAAGTATAGACATAGTTAGTTTCCTTGACAATTCAATTGGAATAACTGATGAAAGGAAAGGAGAAGCGAGAAAAAGTATGGTGTACCAAGTGTATGACTAAAGGCTACCATAAGGACAAATGTCTCTCTTTTACGCAATGTTCGGCAACTGGAGCACTGAATCCATTACCAAGAGGAGGGTGCTCTAAAATACCATAGTACACCAAGGAATTTATTATGTAACTTTTGCAAGTCAGCTAGGTATGAAGAGAAGAATTGTTGTGCATTCGATTTGATGAGAGAGCACATTTCATATATGTATAGGATTCAGGATGAGAATATTGTGACAGAAGGAGGTGGTCCACAGTATAATAATAAGAGAGGATTTAATCTAGGAAACTGAGGAGGATTTGGCATAGGTCGAGGAAGAAGAATTTTTTGTAGAAGAGGTAGAGGCCCAATAATATGCTACACTTGTAATAAACCAGGACACTTAGCTCATGACTGCCTGAATCCTTGTACAACCTACACATATTGTAGAGCATTGGATCATGCGACAAAAAAATGTCCTCAACTACCTGCAAAGAGTGAGGAAAGAGAGAATCAAAACCAAAACCATAATCATAATGTACAAAATATATCATCCGATAAATGCAATGAAGGAACTATAATAGCAGTTGTCACGCATGGAGGAGCTAGAACAAGGGTTGATGCAATGAATGGAGGGAAACATGTTGAGAAATGGGTGAGGAAATCAGTAGGGCCTATGGTGACATTTGACCCACATCAAGAAAAAGAGACGTATCAGAGGACAAGAAAAGAGATATTGGGACCAGATTGGGTAGAATCAACATCATATGCACCTCCTTTGGTCGAAATGCCTCTGGCTTGTGATCATAATATACCAGAAAAGTTGCTTGAGAAGATAAGTACTCTAAGAGAGTTTCTGAGAAGTTGTGTATAATTGATGAAATATAAAACTGCATTGAATGCATTATATGAAATGATTGATCATTGCACACAAGAGAGGGAAATTCCTACTACACAAAGGGTAGTGAATCAGGTATTGCTCAAAAAGAGGACCAACGAAGAGTTCATACTAAGTGTGTAGATTGGGGAATATGATGTGGACAATGTCATTTTAGACTTGGTTTTTGATGTAAATGTGTTACCAAAGAAAACATGGTAAATTATGGGGAAACCCAAGTTAAATTGGTCTCTCGTCCAGTTAAGATTGACAAGCCAACACAAGATATTACCAATTGGCCAGTTGATAGCGATACTTGTGAATATAGATGGGGTGCGTAGTATAATAGACTTCGAAGTCATCAGAATCATAGATGATAGTTAGACATATTCTGTACTAATGGGGTTAGAATGGGACTTTAAAAATCAAGAAATTATTAATCTGAAGAGGAGGGAAATGATATTTGAGGTAGGAGACTTAAAAGTTATCGCGCCATTGGATCCAAAAGAAGGAAAGAGATACATAGAACCTAAAAAAGGGAACAAAATTGACAACATGTATAATATGACTACATGAATGGATGGCTATGTTAACCCCACAACATATGGTGCACTACGTTGGAGAAGAATTAGTTCATGTGCGTCAAACTCAAAGAAGGTCTGTAACATTGGCAACAAATAATGCATGAAGTATCCACCAAATGATGTGCCCACATGACTCGATCATTGTGTTGGATTGGAACAAAATTATGAAACCCACCAAAGTATGATGGCTTAATTGACATAGAATATTTTGAATAGGTGTTTTAGTAGATGAAACCCACTTTCAAGAGCTTCTCCACCTCATCCTTTATGTAAACTTCCTTCCTAGGGTTAACCGTCGTCAACTTTTTTCGAACAGGCTTAACAATAGGATAAGTCTTTATTTCATGTTCCACAATTCAAGGGTCTATACTCGATATCTCCTCATGAAACCAAGAGAAAATGTCGTGAAACTCCTTAAAAAAGGAGGTATAATCCTGGATCTACTCAAGAGAACAATCTGCACCATTGAGCACATTTTCCATGACGTTGGGATCATCTGATAGGTTGATTGGTATCATTTCCAAAATATTTTCCATGTTCCCTTCATTGTAAACAACATTCTTTACTAAAGGGTTCATGGTTATATAAACCTTGTTGTTTATGTGGACATGGAACTCTCCTATTTTAATGTGATGCATCTCTGGAAAGAAACAAGATCTATGATGTAAATCATCCCAAGGCCTCTCCAGACCTGTCATTTCCTATAAAATATCCTAATTAGAGGGAAGTATCATCTCGAGACAATCGGGAGAATGAGAAGAGTTAACCTCCATTATTGCTTAGAGGGTTCCTTACTCTTTGACCCAAACTCAGGTTTATTGTAATTATGCACTTGAGTTTGCATAAAAGCATCCAAACTCATCATATAGACATTCGATGATGTTCTATCAGGAGGAGGAGTAGCCTAGTTACCCACTGTTGACTCCCAACATTATATCCTGAAGCCATATTTTGTTCGTGAGGAAACAAATTGGTCAACATAACAGGTTGTTGTTGTTCCAACAACCTCTAGACTTCTTCCATCTTGGGGCATTCATGATTGAGGTGATCTTCCTTACAAATCTTACAAAGAATCTTAACCTTCCTCTTTTCCTTTTTCCCCCAACTGGAACTAGATTTTGGTTTATTGACATTCTTATTATTATTTCCCCCTCCCTTTTCATCCTTACCCTTTCTCTTCCCGCCAGGTTGTTGGGTAACTTTTGGGCTCGTTGATTTCACACTGTGTACATATTCCATTTAGGGGGGGGGTGGTCAAAGCAGAAGATTCATCGAACACAAAATCTTAGATCGAGAGTTGTCTCATCTGATTTTAGGACAATTCTATGGTTGATATTTGAATGAAACCCACAATGCCATCAACATGAGGTCTAGGAATTGGTTTTGTAGGGTCACTATTTGATTGTGAGACATCTGGAATGATCTCATAAAGGATCCCAGACTGAAAGTAAATTATATCTAACTGGTGGGATCTGAAGATAAATTGTTCCTCCTTGGTTACTTCGGAAGTGGAAACGTCCTTGGAGATATAAGGCAACACGGACATCAAAAACCACTCTAATAGGAACTTGGGAGGAATGGATGCCTTAATCATTCTCTTTTTTCTCTGCCACTCCTGAATGTGGTTAGATATATGAGTGACCTTATTCTACCAAAAGGTAGACAACAGATCAATGCCAACATCATAGCGCACTGGGAATTGAAAGTGATTAAGAAAGACTAATGCCAAGTCATGAAACGTGTGATAGGTTGTTGCCTTCAATTCAATATACTAGTTAGCAGCAACTCTGGTGAGAGTACGATAAATAGGCTTAAAAAAATATAATAATAATTCAATGAGTTGGAAAAAAACCACATGTCGAAAGTCATGACATGATCACTACGATATTCACCAACTTTTCCTTCGAATTTGGGAATATACAAATTAAAATTGGTTGAAACTGGTGGTCAACTAGGATCGTGACACACAAGGTCATTCATCAACTTTGAAAGATATGGAAAATTAAGATTTTCCAAGAAGGGGAGCCCCGATTGAAGAATGGTACTCCAACTTCTAGAGGGGGTTCCCTCAGGTTGGTTGAAGTAAGGAAACAAATATCCTAGATTGTTATTGGAACCAGGTTTCCAGGAAGAGTTCACCTGAAAGCCAGGGTTTTGATAAGAAGGTTGAAATCCTTTCCCATAAGGAGGTAACCCCCCTCAAAATTGGTTATCGAACTGAAAATAATATCCTCCCGTCTACATCCCCTACATTGGGACATATCCAAATGAGGGGTTCCAATATTATTGGAAAGGGTTTCCCACTAGCGACACCCCCGATGAGGGATTTCTCCCAAACCCACCGAAGAATGTGAGTGGGTTGGATGTAGATGACATGATGACATATTGAAATCCACCACTTAGGGAAGGGAGCCATCCCACAGTGGGATTAGGACCTAAGGATTGAAAAAAATTCTCTTGAGCGAGGGGTTTGATGGAGAGATATGCACCCTTCCCCATGGGATAGCATGGAAAGGAGTCGAAGAGATCCCAACACCAATGTTAGACACTTGGGGGTTAGGTTGAGATCCATCTGACATGTTTTTCATGCCAAACGATGAAATTCCAAACATAAATGAATTAGATACCAAAGTTAGTGATGAAGAGGCCACACTCAAAGGTTCAGTGGACCCGATGCAATGAGTGCTAAGTGGACTATTCAAATCATGAGAATTATTGGTCAGTTGCGACTAATACTCATGGATATGGGTCATAGATTAATGACTTACACTACGCAGTTAATCCCAAAAATAATATCTAATATCTTGCACT
>ML834555.1:18740-34481 GCA_009831015.1 Picea engelmannii | reverse complement strand
CACTCTATCCAAAAATTCAAAGGGTCCACAATATCGAGGTGCCATCTTGGAACAAGCTCCCATCCTCAAAGATATTTTCCTTGGTCTAACTTTGAGATACACATGATCCCCTGCTTTGAATTATCTAGGAGTTCTTTTTCTGTCTACATAGCTCTTATGTCTGTCCCGAGCTATTTTCATGTTCTCTCTAATCTGATTTACTTGTTGTTCCATTTCCTTTAGCATATCTGGCTCTATTGTAACTCTGTCTACTGGGTTGTTCCAACTGATTTGAATGTTGCATTATCTTCCATAGAGGGCTTCAAAAGGGCTAATTTTTAATGACTCTTGATAGCCATTGTTGTAGGAAAATTCTTCCAGTGGTAGGTAGTCCTCCCACTTCTTGGGTTGATGCATTACATGCATCCTTAGCATGTGTTCTAACACTTGGTTTACCCTCTCTTTCTGCCCATCAGTTTGAGGGTGATAGTTTGTACTAAAGAGGAATTTTGTTTCAAAACCAGCAAACAAAGATTTCCAAAAGTTTGAAGTAAATTTTGTATCTCTATCAGATATAATTTCCTTAGGCATGCCATGCAGTCTAAATATCTCTTTCATGAAAATACTAGCAATATCTATTGCCTTGCAAGTTGACTTGATGGGTATGAAGTGAGTAACATTGCTCAGTTTTTCCACAACTACCATGATGGCGTCATTATGTTTGGTTGAATTTGGTAATCCTATGATGAAATCCACGGATATGGTTTCCCATTTCCATTCGAGAATTGTTAGGGGCTGCAACAACCCTGATGGGTGTCGGTGCTCTTCCTTAACTTGTTGACATTCTAGACACTTAGCAAAGTAATCAGCTATGTCCTTTTTCAGTCTAGGCCAATAGAATAGTCTCCTAGTGGTTGTGATCATTTTTTGATAACCAGGATAATCAGTATATGGTCTTTTGTGTAGTTCATCCAATATGAACCTCTTCAAGTCCTCAAAATTTGGAATATACAATCTACCTTTGCAAGTTAGTAGGCCATCATTAAACATCTGATAGCCTTCATACTTCAGCCCTGTGGGCTCTTTCTTTAGGTATGATGTCACGGTCTTGAAAAATGCATATGTTTCTTGTGCACTTTTGACTCTCTCTTTGATGTATGATTCATTGGTGCTTACAGCTAGCTGCCAAGTGAACCACTTTCATACTTCTACTAAGGGAATCAGCCACCCAATTCTCCTTTCCTTTGATATGTTTGATTTTAAAATCAAACTCACTAAGGAGATCCATCCACCTAGCTTGTCTAACATTGATTTTTGGTTGGTCAAACAAATATCTCAACCCACTATGCTCTGTCATAAGCACAAATATTCCACTTAACAGGTAATGCCTCCACATTTTTAAAGCATGCACTATGGAAACCAATTCCACATCGTGGGTCACATAATTCACTTCATTCTCATTCAATTTTCAGGATTCATAGCAAATCACATGTCCTTCTTGCATAAGGAATCCTCTGATCCCTTCCTTGCAGGCATCTATACACACAAGGAAGCCCTTATTTGGGTCTACAATATTCAACACAGACGCATTGTTTAGAAGGTATTTCATCTCTTGAAATCTTTCTTCACATTCTGATGTCCAAATGAATTTAACCCCCTTTTTCTGAAGGGAGGTGATTGGGAAAACAATCTTGGAGAATCCATTTATGAACCTCCTATAGTATCCTGCTAGGCCCATAAAGGATTTGATATCATATACATCCTTTGGGGTAGGCCAATCCATGATGGCTTTAAAATTGTCAGGATCAGCTGCCACTCCTTCCTCAGAGATAACATGGCCTAAGTAATGGACTTATTTCTGGAAAAAGTCACACTTACTAAGCTTAGCATAGAGTTGATGTTCTCTTAGTAATTGAAGTACTAGCTTGAGATGTTTATCATGCTCTTCCCTATTCTTGGAATAGATTAGGATATCATCAATGAAAACCAACTCAAACATATCCAAGAACTTTCTGAGTACATTATTCATTAAGCACATAAAAGTGGTTGGTGCATTGGTAATCCCAAATGGCACCACCACAAATTCATAGTGACCATATCTTGTCGTAAAGGTTGTCTTGTGGATGTCTTCATATTTAATTCGAACCTGATGATATCCATACCTGAAGTCAATCTTGGAGAATATTGTAGAACCCCTTAATTGGTCAAACAAGTCATCAATCCTTGGTAAGGGATCCTTATTCTTGATGGTCATCTTATTGAGTTGTTTATAATATATGCACAATCTAAGTGTGTCATCCTTCTTTTTCAAAAACAGGGTTGGTGCTCCCCATGGAGACACACTAGGATGAATGTAGCCTTTGTCCCACATCTCCTTTAGATGTAGTTTGAACTCAACTATATCTAGTGTACTCATTATGTAGGGTGTTCTAAACATTGGCATCGCTCCTGGTACAAGTTCTATTAAAAAGTCAATATCCCTTCTTGGAGGTAGACTTGGCACCTCTTCTGGGAATACATATTTATATTCTCTTAATATGGGATGGTCCTCTAGGTTGGGTATTTTTTTCTCAACAAAGTTCAGCACTTGTATTGCATACAAGGTACATCCCTTTATGTAATACTTCTTCACTTGGAGGGATAATATTTGTCTCACTGAGACAGGCTTTCGAATCCCTTGTAGGGTTATCCTTCTTCATTTTCATAGTCCAAAGTTTTACTATAATAGTCCAACTTAGTTTTATAGGTAGCCAACCAGTCCATGCCAATCACCAGGTCATAAGATCCTAAAGTATGTTTAGGTCCGCTTGGGTGGGCAATCCACTTATAACAAATTGGCATGTTGGTATGACCTATGTTACTTTTCTTTTGGTTCTAGTGGCTAGTTGTACCAACCATGATTTAATAGGTTTAACTCGTTGCAATTTACATTTATCAATAGTTTGAGGGGAAACATAACTCAAATTATAACCAGGTTCAATTAAAATGGAAACAGGATGGTTGGAAATTGTACCTTCCATCTCCACCACTGAAGCTTGGTGGTAATCTCGTCTATTATCCAAGGCTGCATAAATTTGTGGCATGCTCCTAGCCACATCATTGATTGTGGTAGCCTCTTGGAATTTGTATACCCTCCTATTGTTATGTTTCCTATGCAAATAGTCCCTCAGCAAATGCTCTTCTCCACAACCCCAATATTTCAAGGGTTCTCTCTTTGTGTTATCAGTTTTACTTGGGACTACTCTTAATGGTTTATTTCCACTCTGGGATGGAAAACTTTGTTGATACACACTTCTGGTAGGAAGGCTCATCCTACAGATTTTCCCATGGTTCTTAAATCTTGAGGATTTAAACCCCTTCTTCTTGAATCCCAAATTCTTTCTCTTCTTCCAGTCTTCATGGGGTTATGTCCTACTCTTGAATTTCTCATAGAAATACCTTGCCTTTTGAATAGCATCTTCTAAAGTCTTTGGCTCATCAAACTCAATTATGTCCCTGTAGGATTGAGGTAATTCACTAATAAATCGTTGCATATTTAATTTTTCATTCTTTATGTAGAAAAAATACCTCATCAACTCAAGAAATGTGTGGATATATCCATCTATGGTGAGTTGTCCCAGCTTGAATTCATAGAACTCCTTGGTCTTCCCATCAAAGTATTTTTTTTTTACAGATACTTATTCTTGAAGTATTTCTCAAATTGTTTCCATGACAAGTCCTTCTCATGGATTCCTTTCACATTCCTAAGGTCCTCCCACAAAATGGAAGCTTTCCCATTCAGGTTGAAAATGGTGGTCTGAGCCTTTAAGTTTTCAGAGTAGTCATGGACTCTGAAGTACTTCTTCAATCTGAGTAGCCAAACTTCTACTTCTTCCCCCTTCTTAATATCTCCATCAAAGGTGGGTTGTTTGGATTTCTTGAACTCTTCAGGGTCATGACTCTTGGAATGTTTCCTCTTATTTCTTCTCGTCTGGGAATGGGAACTAGTTTTTCCACTAGAATATTCCTTGGAGTTGTTAGTGTCCTCAGAGGAATATTCTGGTGAATGTCTCTTGGCTCCATGTTGGGCCTTCCTTAAGGTTCTCCTCCTGGTGTGGCCACTTTCAGGACCATGCTTTTGTATCTCATGTGAACTTGGAGTTTTCTTAGTATGATGTTGGTCCACATGACTAGAAGTTGGATCATGTTGCAGTTGTCTTTGTATATTTGATAGACTTTGCAGTAGGACTGCATTAATTTCAGTCTTCTTTTCCTACTCCTTTATCATCCTTTTATTCTCATCCTTACAACTCTGTAATTCTACTATGAGGATTTTTACTGTTTATGCCAAATCTGGAGGGGTTTCCACCGCCCTCCTTTCATTATATTATTCCTCTCTATTGTGGGATCTTTCCCCCAAATCATGGTGTGTCACCATCCCTTACATTGTAGTTTTCTTATTGTTCATTGACTGCTTGAGTGTTGATAAAACATTTTATGTTAGTTAATGATCTACCAATTCATGAACAACACATATCATTGCAAAGTGAAGTCATTTTCTTTATTTGGAAACATTAGCAACATACAATGCAGATTTCCAAAAAATCTATCAATAGTAGAAGGTTCCATTCCTCTCTTCAGTAGAGGTTCAGACAAGTTTCTTATATAAGGGGGGTAATTTAGGGTGTTTTTACCCCTTAAAGTTCTCTAATAATATAATTATGTGACTCATGCATGAGCCCAAGCAAGCCAAGTGTTGTTGTCATTCTCTGATACCAATTTGTAACACATCCGACCCCTAATTATTGTTTTAAGGGGTGGGGCATCATAATTTTGTTTTCCTTAACTATCTCAAATCATAACTGTGGGATCTCCATTAGTTTATGCTCGCCACGAGATTTCTAATGGTCACCGCCATATTGAAATCTAAGTTATGGTTTGCAATTTATTGCCTCCCGAAGATCTTCAGGCATTATTATTCAAGGTCCACGTGGCATCCATGTGGGTCCATCTCATAAGGGATGGTGATACACCATGAGTTGGGGGAAATCTCCCGCAATATAGAGGAAGAATTGGATGAAAGGAGGGTAGTGTAAACCCCTCCAAATTTGGCTAAAACAGTAAGAAGCCTCATGGAAGAATTACAGAGTTGTAAGGTTGACAATGAAAGGTTGATAAAGGAGTAAGAAAACCAAACTGAAATTAATGCATTCCTACTGCAAAGTCTATCATATATACAAAGGCAACAGCAACATGGTCCAGCTGCCAGTCATGTGGACTGGAATCATACTAAGAAAACTCCAATTCCACCTGAGATACAACATCATGGTCTTGAGAGTGGCCACACTAGGAGGATCACCTCAAGGAAGGCCCAACATGGATCCAAGAGACATTCACCAGAATATTCCTCTGAGGATGCTGACAACTCCAAGGAATCTTCTAGTGGAAAAACTAGTTCCAATTCCTAGACGAGAAGAAAGAAGATGAAACACTCCAAGAGTCATGACCCTGAAGAGTTCAAGAAAGCCAGACCGCCCACCTTCGATGGAGAGATTAAAAAGGGGGAAGAAGAAGAAGTTTGGCTACTCAGCTTGAAGAAGTACTTCAGGTTCTATGAATACTTTGAAAACTTAAAGGCTCGGATAGCCATTTTCAACTTGAATGGGAAAGCTTCCATTTGGTGGGAGGACCTTAGGAATGTGAAAGGAATCCATGAGAAGGACTTGTCATGGACACAATTTGAGAAATACTTCAAGAAGAAGTATCTGTAAGAACGTACTTTGATGGAAAGACCAAGGATTTCTATGAACTCAAGCTGGGACAACTCACCATACATGAAAATATCAACAAATTTCTTGAGTTGATGAGGTATGTTCCTTACATAAAAGATGAAAAAGTAAATATGCAATGATTTATTAGTGGATTACCTCAATCCTACTGAGACAGAACACACCTGACACCTAATTACTCTTTTAAGGGGTGGGGCATCATAATTTAGTTTTCCTTAACTATCTCAAATTCTAACTTCAAGATATCCATCAGCTTCTGGTCACCACGAGCTTTCTAATGGTCACCACAATACTGAAATCTGAGTTCTAGTTTGCAATTCATTGCCTCTTGAATCTCTTCAGGCATTATTAGTCAAGGGCCACGTCGCATCCACGTGGTTCCATCTCATACATATCATCCAAAATTCCTCGATGTCCCAGAACCCACAGCGCTCTTGTATCTATGGTGGAGATCTATCCACCATTAAATCTGACGGAGGATCTTCCTCCTCATTAAGGCATATGCCTAAGGATGATTTAGCATTCGGTGCTTCAGCGTTGAGCACCCCTTTTTTTCTATGCACGAGACCTCCCAGAGTCTCGAAATCCCGAAGTCATGTCAGATTACCACGTGGCTCTAGCCTTCATGCCTTTTGATCTCTCTACGATACTACACCCCAAATCCTCCAGAGTCCCGAAGTCCTGGACTCCTGGTCACATCACCAACCACTTTGGCCAGGTGAGCACGTACCAAAGGCTGACACGTAGCAAGGTCCAGGGGTGACATGTTCCCTTATCGAGGGGTGACACATGTCATTCTCTAATAGGCATAAAGAGTTTTCAAAACATCCATATCCTAGTGAAACATGGCACCTTAGTTGCGGGTGCACGTCACCCTAGATGATGTTACTAAGCCACGTCAACCCTAGATAAACAGCCTTCTAACATCCTTCATATCTCATGGTTGATATTTTTCCTCGTAGATACATATATCCACATCTCCCATTGCTTCTCACCTCTAGGCTTTGGATCTTATCAACTCACCACATCTCGAATCCCCTAAAGGGCCAAGTCTCCATACTATCGGATCCAGTGCCACCTATCCTCTACCTGTCAAAGATTGAGATTTACTTTGTCATTCGCGACTTTAGGAGTCTTCACACTTTGAAGACTCTTGTCCAAGTTCCTCTAGAGAACCAAGTCTCTGGACTATCAGATCTCCTGCCATGTATCCTCTCATCCAACGGCTCTAGTCCAACGGACGACATTTGACAGGGGACAAGAGGGGCCATGTGTCGCTCCACGACATGCCCTGGTTGGTTGGGTAGTTAAGATGGGTTCCCAATGGAGTCCTTAGATCAATGGTTGAGAGGAATCCCGAGGGATCCGAGGGCGATGGTCCACGTCACTTCATAAATTCAGGATTCGGGAGTTTCGCGTGTAACTTCCAACTTCCTCCCGAAGTTTCGAACTCTGAATCACACCCAATCTATTGCCACATGCACCTAGCCTTCACGGACAGGATTTACTCTGGATTGTAGAGCTTCGAGGAAACTTGCGCATTCTTCTGTTTACACTTTGATACCTCTGAATAAACAGACTTCCAGATAGTCGTTGATATGAGGACATGCATCCTTATACTCTCAACGGTCTAGATTAACTTCGTGACTCTGTCATTCAGGAGTTTTAGCATTAGACCACCCCTATTCTCTCAAAGTGGGACTCCGTCAAAGTACTTGGCACTACTCCCTCACTAGGTTCGATCTAACAATTGAGAGAGATCCCCAATGGATTCCCAAATCCATGGCCCTCATCAATTTGCAAATTCTTCCTTCGGTTGTTTTTTAGGGTTGTGAAGTCATATGTCCGAGAGATCCAAATTCCTAGAGTTTTGAAGCCATAATAGCTTCACTCCTTTTGGGCTTAGCGAGGGATTTCCAACCTTGGGGCATATGGAACCTTATCGAGTTTCAGGGGCTACACTCAGTTTTTAGTCGAGATTTGATTAAGTTTGGGGTACAATCCCTTGGTCATAAAGGTGAAGGGTCTGATAGAGGCGCCCTACTTCCAATGGATTCAATATTAGTATTCCCGCGAAGGGAATTCGAGAGGTTTACAAAACCCAAATGATCTGGCTAAACCCATCCTAACTCTTTCCCTACAAATTCCATCTTGGGGGAAACTCCCCTTAGGAAATATCCAGCCAGTGTAGAAACCACAACCTATACTTAGACTTACTTACAGACTCACGTCCCATAGCTCTCTAACTGTTAAACTGGGGAAAATGGAAGACCATGTAAATATTGTAGTTTACATAAGCAAATGAGAATTTCTAATAATTGTTCAAACATTGTAAAACTTAACCATAAGCACAAACATGCAATCATCACATCCATTTTATTACACAGAGTATGAAATACTTATCAGAAACTGGAAATCGTGGAGCGACTATTGAAAGGGCTGCTTGTTTCCACCCAACCATAGGCATAGCCACTCCTAAAGGATTTACCACTGGCCACCCCTGAGCTAGACCATGACACTCTGAGAGAGACTCGTTCTTCTTTCTCAACAACAGTCAAGGATGGAGGTTACTCTCCTCCTCCCCAGGGATCTTGGAAACTGGTTTTCTATATACCAAGCGAGGAGGTTTACGTGAGTACTTCGACAGTCACTCGTCAGCCTCGTTTATCAGATTTTAGCGAAAACCATGTCCATGGATTATTACAGCTAGAATGAGCTTGCTTCTTAGTTTTCCTCTCAACTCCAGAGTTGAGCATTGCTCTCTTTCCTTCTGGAGATCATTCCCTCCACTCTGGTTCCTTGCAGATCTTCCTTTGTCCTCCAAATTACTTCCTTTATCTCTTTCCTCAGCAAGGTTTCATGGGTCTGAATCCCCAACTCGTGGTATAGCCTATAAGCCTTACAGATGGGTACCCTTCCCCATCTCTTCATTAACTCTTGAGGAGGGCCTTTCAACTACCAACCTGATTGGTAATTCATTTATGGGTCAGAGGATTGTTGAGAAATTACATCTAGTAGGTATTGGTTTGGTGAGGGTCATCTCAACCTTTCTTGGTTTCCCTCACCATATCTCTCATAGCATCCATGGTCTATCTTGGAAAACTCCCCCTTTCAGCAGTTGTGCAACACATATCCATTTTCTATTAATAATAGAAAATGCATGCATTGACCCTTTTATACAAGGGTTCATCAAATCAAACATTCACACATATCTAGTCTACCATAGTATCTTGTCTAGTTATAGTTATATTTACAAATTGGGGGAAACGGGGGTATGACACTATTACAATTGCTTCTTCACTTCATTTTCTTCTAGAATAGACTATCTATACATCCCAATATTATGCAATAGGGATTCTAGAAATAACTGTGTTTCGTGCTCCACATCCCTCTTAGGTGGTATCCCTTTATGATCCTAGAACACTCCTATGTATGCATGTAGAAACTCCTCCAACTGATGTTTCTTCTCTTTAATACATCCCTCTATGGATGCCTTTGCTCTTATCAACTCACCCTTAGATTGATTTTCTCTTAAGAAAAATAAAACATATTTCTTACTCGAACTAATCAACTTCTTAGCTCGGTTGGCACTTACCAGTGAGATCTTTGACTTTCCTTTATGTGCGTTGATGATGTAGGAATTCCCATCCTTGATCAGCAGTATTTTTTAGCTCGTCGTGTGAATATTTCACCCCTCATATACATGTAGGGGCTTCCAAACACTACTCCACATACATCAAGGGGTACTACTTCCAATTCCATTTCATCAATAAAATCAACACTTATAGAAAATTTAATCTTTCATTGTTTCGTTACCTTGATCTCTACATCCTTGTTTACCTAACCCAATGGATAGGGGATAGGATGATTGTGAACCTCCAATCCAAGCTTGTTGACCAAATCTGTTGCTATGATATTAGCATATGAACCATAGTCGAACAAAGCATATATCTTGGTCTTCTTGACCTGAATCTTTATGTGGAAGAGCTTGGTCATATCCTTCTCTTCCTGGTGATGAAGGCTACTCATATTCACCTATTTCTGCATTGATATGCATAAAATATTATCATCCATATTAGAGTTTCTTTCAACTTGATTTCTCGAATCTGTGGCTAGAAGATTATATTTCTTTGCTTCCTTCTTGTAGTTCTTTGGGTTGAATTCTCAATGTAGTTTCCAACACTTTTCATCAATGTGACCATCAATATTGCTATGGTTGTTTGGATCCTTGTATTGATGTGCAATAGTTTTCATATTCTTATCCGTATCCCCTTTCAACTTCTTCGTCCCCTCCTTGGAAGCTTCTTGGTTCTCTTTCTGCTTGGAACCACTTGGCTTCCCTTTATTGTGGCCTATGTTTTCCAGATATTGTGCTTGTACACATTCCTCATCCATTGTCCTTTGCTTTAAAAGTATCACTTTCTTTGATATATGGCCATGCAAACCCCCAATATACTTAAGGAGTACATCTAGGCTCTTTGGAGAGATAGCCATCTTTCTCAACTTGGTGGTGTACTCCTGTACACTCTGCCCTTACTTCTACCTAAAATAGTGCCATTGGATCCATTGCTCCTCTACATACCCAATAGGGTAGAATTGGGACTTGATGAGGGTTTTGAAGTCATCCCACCTAGTTACTAGTGAATCACCCTCCATCCTAAGTTTTTATGTATGGATTTCCCACCAGTTTAACGCATGGCCCTCTAACTTCGGTCTAGAAAATGATATATTTTGTTCTTCATCTATATGGTGAACATTGAAATAAACTTCTAGCTGTTGCAACCAATGATTTAGTTTTAATGCATCGATCTCACTTTGGTATGGCTTTATGTCCACTTTTTCTCCCATATTGAATAAATATTGTGAAGGTTTTATGGAACTAGAACTCAACTTCTCTTTATCGGGTTTTTTCCTCGACTCCTTTTCTGGGTCTTCATTATCTCTAGGTTTCTCGTCTTATCTGATCTCTGAGTTTGAGCCTCCAACCTCTTTCATGGTCTAATATTGTTTGTTATAGCCTCCATGAGGAGGCACACATTGTGATATATGTCAGCAAATTTCTCTTACAACCTCGCAAATCTCTTCTCTGTTGGATCTCAAGGGTTGTTATGAACATACTCATCGGCTATGGCTAGGGTTATGTGACTTTCTTTTTTAACCAATTCCTGGATCCCTACAAATTTCCACAAATAGCCCAAGAAAACCTGCTCTGGTACCAATATGATCCGTAAACTGCCATGGATATTCCACTGGAAAAGTTTGTCACAACATATCTAATAAAATACTGAAATCTTTACTGTGAAGGTTAATTTTCCTTTAGATATTATATTCTTCAATTATTGGTTTTTCTGCTTAAAATGTATGAAATAGTTGAAATATGAAAAATAGAGAACATAAATAAATACTCACACGCCATCCACAAATAAACATACGATATGACATGGGAAATCCAATACGAGAGAAAACTCAACTAGAAGGTGAGGCTACTCTACTCTCTTTTCTTCAAATGCAAATACAAAGAAAGAGGCAATCTTTGTGGAGTTGCCTTTGACAATGTAGCTTGTATGGCTACTGCAGAATCTCTCCCCCTCTTTTATGTTCACAGAATACCACTCTTATATTTTTTTCTTGGCTATGGAACAAGATGTAATTCAAAAGAATGGAACCCCCTCTCCTCTTAGCGGCCCATTATTTAACATAGCCCGATAATTGTTTAGGGTTAGGGTAGTGACTTCCTCAACCCTCAATTAGTGATTAGGTTTGGACCTTCTAGAATGTTCTAAAAAATCCACTACATGGTTATCCCCACACATTTAAGTAATGGGGGTTGACGTGGAAATAACGGCATCCACTTGCACCATGGTGATCAATACGGTAGGTCAACTTCTGGGAGGCATAACTTTCGCATATGAACTTCGATTAAGGCGATTGTTTGAATCGTTGGAAAGGTATCAATGTGTAGAATATAGCCATTTGGTCCACAATAAGATTTTTATCATGAAAAAGTGTCGTTTGATGCCTTAAAATGGCTCTGGAAGATTTCAAACGATATTTTGGACCCAAATTTCCAAATTGGGACCAACTGCTAAAATGACTTTGCAAGCTTATTCCTCCAATTTTTTCACCCATAAAGGATTGATATAGATGAAAAATAATATAATGATCCAATATGAATCATTCATCCCCAAACAAAGGATTGTAATTACCCCAAAACCCTTGAAGATTGATAAATCTAAAATATGGGGATTCTTTGATGGAGCGAGCTAAGGGAATCATGGTTGTTGTGGTGCTAGTGATGTTCTTCATATCACATATCAATATTGGGAAGAGGAACAAATAACATGGAAAAGTTACATGCCTCACTTGATCTTCTTAAAATAGCTTCTAAAAGGGGAGTCGAGAATCTACAAATCTTCAAAGATTTAAATCTAGACATAAACTGGATTAAAGGTGCCTTTAAGACCCTTTCTAGGTCAAGTGTTATCTATTGTTAATGCATTTTAGGAAACCAAATTCTTCATGTAAAAATAACCTATAATGAAACATATATTTTGTCTAAATAGGTCTTATTATGTCAATTTGGGCTGATATAGGTTGAAGAGAATCAAGATAGGGCCTCCCGAAGTGTTTTATTGTAATCCTTTTCTCTGCTCTTTGATGTTTTTACTATGTCAATTTGGGTTGATATAGGTTGAAGAGCATCAATATAGGGCCTCCCCAAGTGTTGTATTGTAATCCTTTTTTCTGCTCTTTGATGTTTTTATTAATATTTGATCGGTATGTTTGACAGAATTTTGAGTGTGCTAATGATGATGAAAACCCTCTTATGAGAGGCCTCTTTGATGAGTTTTGTTATATTTATATCATGTTTCTAGAGGCCTTGACCTATTTTTTATTATGTAATAAAAAATGCAAGGCTAAGTGCCATGAATAATGATAATCTTATTAAAGGATAGAGGATTATATTTTTTGTGATTTTTTCTATTTTTCAGCATTTTCCCATGTTGTTGATGGCATCTTTCTAAATGTAACTTTTGACCTCATCTCAGTAATAGAAGTTGCAATTTTTTTCATTTGGAAAAAAAATACTAAAATCTCTATTAGTCTTTTATGGTTTTTCAACTTTTTAGATGCCAATAAAGGTAATTTATAACAGCCCAAAGTTGCATGTGTTAAAACCAATAGCATTGACAACATGACTTCAAATGCATATTACATAATACCAATTACAAAATCAAGAGTGCATAGTGGTATGGAGGGCACACACAAACTGTGGTGGCAATATTCCTTGAGGCCTCCACAAAGCATATTCCCATCCATGCATACCCTATATAGAAAAAATGTTAAAACATGCATGAATTCAAGTAACCTATGAACTATCTTTATCCTTCGCCCAAACTTTTATTGTTTTATTTAATATGAAGTTTGTGACTTTCACAAGGTTAAGTTTGTTTTATTTATCCTTCCATGATGAGGTTTCTTTTGTGAAAGTGGTTGCTATCTAAATCCTAGATTCCTAAGCATAGTCAATTTTATTGTAGTGACCATGGTCAATTTAATAGAAAATGGATTTTCACATTTCTTTGCACGTGTTTATAGAGATATTTCTTAACAAGTAGAGATATTTTATAAAAAGGTTGTTGAAGTTTGAACAATCTTTGTAGCCATATTACAATTGTAGTATATGAACAAAAATGTATGGGAAAAAAATCTAAAGAAAAATAATGAACATAAATGCAATTAAATAGGTCTAAAGAAGAGGCAAAATATAAATGAACAAGAGCTTTGGGGATGCAAAGTCCTTGCCAATATTTTTTAATGTGACCATTGTTTCATGGAAATAATGCAAGTATACCCAACTAGACACTGTAATAGATCACACTTGGTTGTATTGAATAGATATAGATATATAAATATGGGGAAATAGTTGAGCAATATGAACATCATTTTTATATAAACATGTTAATCAAGGAAGATGGTATAAATGGTGGACAGAGGGGGAATGATTGAAGAGGAGTGTTCATGGAGGTTTAGGGTTCTAGAGACAATTGGGATGGATCTATATCAAGTAGATTATAGTCTAGATCCAGTGGAATACAATTCAATCTCTATTAATAGGGGTTAGGTGATTGACATGAAGGTGAGGGATAGTCCAATAGCTTCCTCAAGGAAGACCATTGTTTCTCGTGGAGTGGAGGTTGACAACCTATGTGCTAACCTAGCAAATATTATGGATTTTTTGCACAATGTGAAAATTGTTGGAATGAATGGCAGGTTTAAATCAAGCACTAGTGGATCCTTAAATAAGTCAAGAGGTGTAGGCATGAGTGGTTTTAGTAATCCTATCTTGTCCAAAACAATGGATATGGTGTCTTGTATTGAGGAAGGGTATTGAAGTTCTAATTTGTTGGAAGGGCCATTACCATTTGTTGGGGAAATAGTGTTGAGTTTATAGGTGGACTCTATGTAGGAACCTATAGGTCTAGGGGTGGATATCAAAATCCTGAAGAAACCTTGAGGGATTAAAGCAAGAGAGGAAGGTAATTTCCATCATAACATTGGTATAAAGGGGAAGAAAAGTTTTGAAATTGGTAAAGGGGAGAACCAATATCATTTTATCTAAGGATGTAATAAGGTTATAGTTGGTTTGCATGCTGGTTAAAATGATAATAGTTGAGTTTTTCAATCAACTCATATCGGAGAAAAAACTCAAGACTTGGATAGAGAAGAATTGGTATCCATTTTTAGAGCATGTACCAAGGTGTCACACTTTGGTGCAAGGGTGGCTATCTTTCCACTTCAAAGATGAAGGGTATGTAGAGGCAATATTGAAGGAGATATGGTATTTGGGTTTAGATGTGTTAACATTGAAGATGTGGGTTCCAGGATTACATCCTTGATCTGAGAGGTTATCGGTGCACTTCATCTAGGTCAAAATGTCATGTATATATATATTTTTTTTTGTCGGTTGTGATATCTAAGGCTATAGGGGATAATATTGGAACCATTTTGGTTGTGGATGAGCACTTCAAAGTTGACACCTCTCAATCTATGGATCTTATCTTGTTCAAACTTGACCTAAATGCAAGTTTTGTCGACGATATTGAGCTTGTAGTTGGCAAGAGGTTGTCCAATGTTTGGATTATGTAGGTCTCCCCTTCAAATGTGTTTGATCTCATATTTATGGGAATTTTGTTAGTGATTTCCTGATTAAATTTCATAAAAGGGAATGGAGGAAAATCATTCATGATTAGCATTCTCAAAAGGACAAAGAGGAGGTGGTATTTCCTAAGAGAGAGCAAGTTACATGAGTCGGTAAGATATGTGGTGAAGAGCATAAGGGAATGGAGGAGGTTATATGTGATGTTTCGATTGTAGGTGAAGGGGAGGTTGATCTAGGTTTTCCTATAACCAAAGGCATCAAGGATAGCTTGAGGGAGGTAAGAAAAAATGATCATTGTCTCAACTACCTAGAACTCGCTTGTAGAGGACGGAGAGCCTAATGCATTGAAGACTATACTAGCTCATGTCTCAGATCTAAGATTGGGTAAGTTGGTATCTCCTTTCTCATTATTGCATGGAAATATGGATGGAATTTCATTACCAAAAAAGGTTTGTTATGGTAGAAGACAGAGTTTTGAAGCTAAGGGAAGGTTTTGAATTTAAAGAGGTTTTGGGTACAAGTGATGTGTCCTCTTGTGGTTTAGATACAATATCCACATTAAGTGGGTTGATTGCTACTTCAAGGAGCTATGAGGATGACTTAAGGTGTTTGATTGAAGGGTCTTGTGATGGTTACATTATGGAAGGGAGAGATACATTTCAGAGGAATTCTGTGAACACTAGTACATATGACCAAATTTGCGACGGTTTTTCGTTGATATTGCAACACTTATCCGTCGCAATTTCCACGAAAGCCGAGATTTTTTTTCGTCGAAATAATTTCGTCGTTATATCCATGATCCAGGTGTGCATGGAAACATCGACGAAATTA